>CM062480.1:1089824-1193112 GCA_031479575.1 Coregonus ussuriensis | reverse complement strand
ATTAATTTATTTGTAAATTATGGTGGAAAATAAGTAGTTGGTCAATAACAAAAGTTTCTCAATACTTTGTTATATACCACTTGTTGGCAATGACACAGGTCAAACGTTTTCTGTAAGTCTTCACAAGGTTTTCACACACTGTTGCTGGTATTTTGGCCCATTCCTCCATGCAGATCTCCTCTAGAGCAGTGATGTTTTGAGGCTGTCGCTGGGCAACACAGACTTTCAACTCCCTCCAAAGATTTTCTATGGGGTTGAGATCTGGAGACTGGCTAGGCCACTCCAGGACCTTGAAATGCTTCTTACGAAGCCACTCCTTCGTTGCCTGGGCGGTGTGTTTGGGATCATTGTCATGCTGAAAGACCCAGCCATGTTTCATCTTCCGTCTCGCTTCCGCATTGTCTCCGTACTGCTGTGCTGTTTGTTGCTACTTGGCTACCTGCCAAACTATTCACGTTTTACTTTTAATAAACGTTTAATCAATCTCTGTGTTCAACAAATTTACCAACTTTTTAGTTTTGTCCTCACCTCATCTTTTTTCGTTAAACTTTTTCACCCCGGACGTTTATCCCGAGACAGAAGAGTCATTTTTCTGTGCGTTTTAGCTGCCAACTTTACGTTATTTTCCTTTTTCCATCGCAACTTTTTTCCCTTATTCAACTTTTTCACTCCGGACGCTTTATCTGGACATGGTTCATCAACATCTTCAACAGCCGAAGCTAAGTAGTAACATTAACATGATGTCTTCTAATTGCAGTCGCTGTACTCATAATATACAGGAGAATTCTCGCCTTACGGCGAGAATAGCTGTGCTACAAGCCCAGCTTCAGACGCAATCGTTAGGCAAGGGTATTATCAGTGTAGGAAAGGAAGAAACAGCGTCTGTGCCACCAGTAAGTACAGACAGTAACGTCAGTATAAATCCCCCCGCACAGTCCCCGCAGCCGGACAACTTTCTCATGGCTTCTGGAGGGAAATACTGTTGGAATGCTCAACCGGTGTCGCTCATTCAGCCGACAGAAACCTTCAACCGGTTTTCCCCATTATGTAGCGAGTCGGAGTCTGAGTCTGAGTCTTCTCTAGTCTCTACTCCTCCCGTTACGGGGTCTGAGACTCCGAAGGCTCCCACCATTAGCTCTGACAAATTGAAAACCCTAGTCATTGGCGACTCCATTACCCGCAGTATTAGACTTAAAACGAATCACCCAGCGATCATACACTGTTTACCAGGGGGCAGGGCTACCGACGTTAAGGCTAATCTAAAGATGGTGCTGGCTAAAGCTAAAACTGGCGAGTGTAGAGAGTATAGAGATATTGTTATCCACGTCGGCACCAACGATGTTAGGATGAAACAGTCAGAGGTCACCAAGTGCAACATAGCTTCAGCGTGTAAATCAGCTAGAAAGATGTGTCGGCATCGAGTAATTGTCTCTGGCCCCCTCCCAGTTAGGGGAAGTGACGAGCTCTACAGCAGAGTCTCAGCACTTAATCGCTGGTTGAAAACTGTTTTCTGCCCCTCCCAAAAGATAACATTTGTGGATAATTGGCCCTCTTTCTGGGACTCACCCACAAACAGGACCAAGCCTGACCTGCTGAGGAGTGACGGACTCCATCCTAGCAGGAGGGGTGCTCTCCTCTTATCTACCAACATAGATAGGGCTCTAACTCCTCTAGCCCCACAGTGAAATAGGGTGCAGGCCAGGCAGCAGGCTGTTAGCCAACCTGCCAGCTTAGTGGAGTCTGCCAATAGCACAGTCAGTGTAGTCAGCTCAGCCATACCCATTGAGACTGTGTCTGTGCCTCGATCTAGGTTGGGCAAAACTAAACATGGCGGTGTTCACCCTAGCAATCTTATTAGGATAAAGACCTCCTCCATTCCTGCCATTATTGAAAGAGATCGTGATACCTCACATCTCAAAATAGGGTTACTTAATGTTAGATCCCTCACTTCAAAGGCAGTCATAGTCAATGAACTAATCACTGATCATAATCTTGATGTGATTGGCCTGACTGAAACATGGCTTAAGCCTGATGAATTTGCTGTGTTAAATGAGGCCTCACCTCCTGGTTACACTAGTGACCATATTCCCCGTGCATCCCGCAAAGGCGGAGGTGTTGCTAACATTTACGATAGCAAATTTCAATTTACAAAAAAAAAAATGGCGTTTTCATCTTTTGAGCTTCTAGTCATGAAATCTATGCAGCCTACTCAATCACTTTTTATAGCTACTGTTTACAGGCCTCCTGGGCCATATACAGCGTTCCTCTCTGAGTTTCCTGAATTCCTATCAGACCTTGTAGTCATAGCAGATCATATTCTAATTTTTGGTGATTTTAATATTCACATGGAGAAGTCCACAGACCCACTCCAAAAGTCTTTCGGAGCCATTATCGACTCAGTGGGTTTTGTCCAACATGTCTCTGGACCTACTCACTGCCACAGTCATACTCTGGACCTAGTTTTGTCCCATGGAATAAATGTTGTAGATCTTAATGTTTTTCCACAAAATCCTGGACTATCGGACCACCATTTTATTACGTTTGCAATCGCAACAAATAATCTGCTCAGACCCCAACCAAGGAGCATCAAAAGTCGTGCTATAAATTCTCAGACAACACAAAAATTCATTGATGCCCTTCCAGACTCCTTCTGCCTACCCAAGGACGTCAGAGGACAAAAATCAGTTAACCACTTAACTGAGGAACTCAATTTAACCTTGCGCAATACCCTAGATGCAGTTGCACCCCTAAAAACGAAAAACATTTGTCATAAGAAACTAGCTCCCTGGTATACAGAAAATACCCGAGCTTTGAAGCAAGCTTCCAGGAAATTGGAACGGAAATGGCGCCACACCAAACTGGAAGTCTTCCGACTAGCTTGGAAAGACAGTACCGTGCAGTACCGAAGAGCCCTCACTGCTGCTCGATCATCCTACTTTTCCAACTTAATCGAGGAAAATAAGAACAATCCAAAATTTCTTTTTGATACTGTTGCAAAGCTAACTAAAAAGCAGCATTCCCCAAGAGAGGATGGCTTTCACTTCAGCAGTGATAAATTCATGAACTTCTTTGAGGAAAAGATCATGACCATTAGAAAGCAAATTACGGACTCCTCTTTGAATCTGCGTATTCCTCCAGGGCTTAGCTGTCCTGGATCTGCACAGCTCTGCGAGGGCCTGGGATCGGGAGAGACACTTAAGTGTTTTAGTACTATATCTCTTGACACAATGATGAAAATAATCATGGCCTCTAAACCTTCAAGCTGCATACTGGATCCTATTCCTACTAAACTGCTGAAGGAGCTGCTTCCTGTGCTTGGCCCTCCTATGTTGAACATAATAAACAGCTCTCTATCCACCGGATGTGTACCAAACTCACTAAAAGTGGCAGTGATAAAGCCTCTCTTGAAAAAGCCAAACCTTGACCCGGAAAATATAAAAAACTATCGGCCTATATCGAATCTTCCATTCCTCTCAAAAATTTTAGAAAAAGCTGTTGCGCAGCAACTCACTGCCTTTCTGAAGACAAACAATGTATACGAAATGCTTCAGTCTGGTTTTAGACCCCATCATAGCACTGAGACTGCACTTGTGAAGGTGGTAAATGACCTTTTAATGGCGTCAGACCGAGGCTCTGCATCTGTCCTCGTGCTACTAGACCTTAGTGCTGCCTTTGACACCATCGATCACCACATTCTTTTGGAGAGACTGGAAACCCAAATTGGTCTACACGGACAAGTTCTGGCCTGGTTTAGATCCTACCTGTCGGAAAGATATCAGTTTGTCTCTGTGAATGGTCTGTCCTCCGACAAATCAACTGTACATTTCGGTGTTCCTCAAGGTTCCGTTTTAGGACCACTATTGTTTTCACTATATATTTTACCTCTTGGGGATGTTATTCGAAAACATAATGTTAACTTTCACTGCTATGCGGATGACACACAGCTGTACATTTCAATGAAGCATGGTGAAGCCCCAAAATTGCCCTCGCTAGAAGCCTGTGTTTCAGACATAAGGAAGTGGATGGCTGAAAACTTTTTACTTTTAAACTCGGACAAAACAGAGATGCTTGTTCTAGGTCCCAAGAAACAAAGAGATCTTCTGTTAAATCTGACAATTAATCTTGATGGTTGTAAAGTCGTCTCAAATAAAACTGTGAAGGACCTAGGCGTTACTCTTGACCCTGATCTCTCTTTTGACGAACATATCAAGACTGTTTCAAGGACAGCTTTTTTCCATCTACGTAACATTGCAAAAATCAGAAATTTTCTGTCCAAAAATGATGCAGAAAAATTAATCCATGCATTTGTTACTTCTAGGTTAGACTACTGCAATGCTCTATTTTCCGGCTACCCGGATAAAGCACTAAATAAACTTCAGTTAGTGCTAAATACGGCTGCTAGAATCCTGACTAGAACCAAGAAATTTGATCATATTACTCCAGTGCTAGCTTCCCTACACTGGCTTCCTGTTAAGGCAAGGGCTGATTTCAAGGTTTTACTGTTAACCTATAAAGCGTTACATGGGCTTGCTCCTACCTATATTTCCGAGTTGGTCCTGCCGTACATACCAATACGTACGCTACGGTCACAAGACGCAGGCCTCCTAATTGTCCCTAGAATTTCTAAGCAAACAGCGGGAGGCAGGGCTTTCTCCTATAGATCTCCATTTTTATGGAACAGTCTGCCTACCCATGTGAGAGACGCAGACTCGGTCTCAACCTTTAAGTCTTTACTGAAGACTTATCTCTTCAGTAGGTCATATGATTGAGTGTAGTCTGGCCCAGGAGTGTGAAGGTGAACGGAAAGGCTGGAGCAACGAACAGCCCTTGCTGTCTCTGCCAGGCCGGTTCCCCTCTCCACTGGGGTTCTCTGCCTCTAACCCTGTTGCAGGGGCTGAGTCACTGGCTTGCTGGTGCTCTTTCATGCCGTCCCTGGGAGGGGTGCGTCACTTGAGTGGGTTGAGTTACTGACGTGATCTTCCTGTCTGGGTTGGCGCCCCCCCCTTGGTTTGTGCTGTGGTGGAGACCTCTGTGGGCTATACTCGGCCTTGTCTCAGGATTGTAAGTTGGTGGTTGGGGATATCCCTCTAGTGGTGCGGGGGCTGTGCTTTGGCGGAGTGGGTGGGGTTATATCCTTCCTGTTTGGCCCTGTCCGGGGGTTTCTTCGGATGGGGCCACAGTGTCTCCGGACCGCTCCTGTCTCAGCCTCCAGTATTTATGCTGCAGTAGTTTATGTGTCGGGGGGCTGGGGTTAGTTGGTTATACCTGGAGTACTTCTCCTGTCTTATCCAGTGTCCTGTGTGAATTTAAGTATGCTCTCTCTAATTCTCTCGTTCTCTCTTTCTCTCTGAGAACCTGAGCCCTAGGACCATACGTCAGGACTACCGGGCATGATGACACCTTGCTGTCCCCAGTCCGCCTGGCCTTGCTGCTATTCCAGTTTCAACTGTTCTGCCTGCGGTTATGGAACCCCTACCTGTCCCAGACCTGCTGTTTTCAACTCTTAATGATCGGCTATGAAAAGCCAACTGAGATTTATTCCTGATTATTATTTGACCATGCTTGTCACTTATGAACATTTTTGAACATCTTGGCATGGTTCTGTTATAATCTCCACCCGGCACAGCCAGAAGAGGACTGGCCACCCCTCATAGCCTGGTTCCTCTCTAGGTTTCTTCCTAGGTTTTGCCTTTCTAGGGAGTTTTTCCTAGCCACCGTGCTTCTACACCTGCATTACTAGCTGTTTGGGGTTTTAGGCTGGGTTTCTGTACAGCACTTCGAGATATTAGCTGATGTAAGAAGGGCTATATAAAATAAAATTGATTGATTGATTGATTCAATGCCCTTGCTGATGGAAGGAGGTTTTCACTCAAAATCTCACGATACATGGCCCCATTCATTCTTTCCTTTACACGGATCAGTCGTCCTGGTCCCTTTGCAGAAAAACAGCCCCAAAGCATGATGTTTCCACCCCCATGCTTCACAGTAGGTATGGTGACAGGTCTGTGAGAGCCAGAAATCTTGCTTGTTTGTAGGTGACCAAATACTAATTTTCCACCATAATTTGCAAATAAATTCATTAAAAATCCTACAATGTGATTTTCTGGATTTTTTTTCTCAGTTTGTCTGTCATACTTGACGTGTCCCTATGATGAAAAATTACAGGCCTCTCTCATCTTTTTAAGTGGGAGAACTTGCACAATTGGTGGCTGACTAAATATTTTTTTCTCCCCACTGTAGCTTGGTCCGCTGTTGGAGCAATAGAGCACATCACTGGGTCATCTGCATATAAATGGAATTTACAATATCTGACATCATTACCAATGTTGTTTATATAAAGTGAGAACAATAGTGGGCCAATTATTGAACCCTGAGGGACCCCTTTAAGTAACTGTAAGGGGTCAGACTTGACCCCGTCGACCATGACGGCCTGAGTTCTATCTTTAAGATAGTCATAAAACCATCGACAGGCATCAGTGCCTATAGATGACAGCTTACTCAAAAGGATAGCATGGTCTACAGTGTCAAAAGCTTTTGACAAATCTACAAACAACGCAGCACAGTGCTTTCTATCATCTAAGGCATTTGCAATATCATTTACAACAAGCATAGTGGCCGATGTGGTACTGTGTTTAGATCTAAAACCAGATTGATTGGTGCTAAAAATACTGTTAACAGAAAGAAAAGATTGTAACTGTTTGTTGACTATAGATTCTAGGATCTTTGCCAGACAAGGGAGCCTAGAGATGGGTCGATAGTTATCCAAATCACTACCGTCACCTCCCTTATGTAACGGCAGAACAAAAGCTGCTTTCCACACCTTAGGGATATTTCCTGTGCTTAATGTTTTTCTTTATTTTTACTATTTTCTACATTGTAGAATAATAGTGAAGACATCAAAACTATGAAATAACACATATGGAATCATGTAGTAACCAAAAAAGTGTTAAACAAATCAAATATTTTTGATTTTTCAAAGTAGACACGCTTTGCCTTGATGACAGCTTTGCACACTCTTGGCATTCTCTCAACCAGCTTCATGAGGTAGTCACCTGGAATGCTTTTCCAACAGTTTTGAAGGAGTTCCCACATATGCTGAGCACTTGTTGCCTGCTTTTCCTTCACTCTGCGGTCCAACTCATCCCAAACCATCTCAATTTGGTTGAGGTCGGGTGATTGTGGAGGCCAGGTCATCTGATGCAGCACTCCATCACTCTCCTTCTTGGTAAAATAGCCCTTACACAGCCAGGAGGTGTGTTGGGTCATTGTCCTGTTGAAAAACAAATGATAGTCCCACTAAGCCCAAACCAGATGGGATGGCGTATCACTGCAGAATGCTGTGGTAGCCATGCTGGTTAAGTGTGCCTTGAATTCTAAATACATTCCTGGCATACAGCTTCTGCCTGTACACTGTTATTTTAATAGTCCTGTTCTCTCACCCTCCCCCTCTCTCTCTCCCTCCCTCCCCCTCTCTCTCTCCCTCCCTCCCCCTCTCCCAGAATGCTGTGTCTATGTACTGTCGTCTGGGCTTTGCCCTGAAGAAAGGAGACTCGTTCAGCTCAGAGCAGCTCCACCCCACATGGAAGAGTGCCCCCTCTGTCAACAGACTCAAGTAGGTCTTCCATACCACTTGAAGCCCTTTATGGAAGCCTGTTGAGGTCCAAATCCACAAACATTTGGGTCCGTGAGCCTCTTTTTAAAGCCTCTTGGGGCACATGTAACACAACTCCAAACCCAAGGGGATGTCAATACCCTGAATACAATAACAGATTTAACGCACATTATTAAATCACATCCGCACTATAAGACACAAGCCCCCTAACACCCACACAGCCCCACTATAAGACACAAGCCCCCTAACACCCACACAGCCCCACTATAAGACACAAGCCCCCTAACACAGACACAGCCCCACTATAAGACACAAGCCCCCTAACACAGACACAGCCCCAGTGTAAGACACAAGCCCCCTAACACAGACACAGCCCCAGTGTAATGTATGTGTGGGGTTTCCCGCCCCGTGTCCAGGAGCACCGTGGACCCCAAACAGATGCTGCTGTCTTGGGAACAGGGGAGTCCTGTGACGGAGGCTGGATCCTCGGCTACAGACACCACCAGCATGGAGGACCAAGGTGAGCGTCTCCGCTGTCACAAGCCCTGGCTCTGGCCCAGGCTGCCCAAAGTAACCCCTAAGTAGGGCGGCTCTAGCCTGATCCCAGGTCTGTTTGTGCTGTCTTAAGGTTGTTGTCATGCAAAACAGTACAATCCACAGCATCATGGGATTATGAGTTCTTCTCTCTCTGTGTGTTAGACAACGCCAGTGTGAGCAGCCTGAGTATCCCTGGTCCTGCTGCCCCGCCCACCAAGAGGATCGCCTTCCTGTTTGACTCCACTCTCACCGCCTTCCTCATGATGGGTAACCTCTCTCCGGTACGTACCCTAACCCTGACCCTTAACCCCTAACCCTCACCGCCTTGCTCATGATGGGGAACCTCTCTCCGGTACGTACCCTGACCCTTAACCCCTAACCCTCACCACCTTCCTCATGATGAGAAACCTCTCTCCAGTCAGTCACTGTGTTAAAGATAAAAATATTAGTAGATGATAATATTATAGTGTTATTATAGATAATATGTTAGCTAGATCGTTTTAACGCTATATTGGTATCGGCCGATAGTTCCACCGATAACCGATATCCAATAAATAGGATGAAAAAAGGGAATCTCATGCTTATTTGAACACTTGTGGTCATTCTCATGATGTCATTATTGTAAGAAATCAACATTTGAAGCATTTTTATTTTTTTTGACAATTTCTCTTTTGGATGACAATTTATGAGAATTCAGTGTGGGAAAATTACACTTTTTCATTTCCCCGCTGTAAAACAATATATCAGCAGATGTATCCGGTAAGTTTCCGCAAAATATTGGTATCGGATCCCAAAAAACATATCGGTCAGGCTCTAGTGGTGGTAGTAGTGGTAGCTCAGTTGGTAGAGCATGGCGCTTGCAACGCCAGGGTTGTGGGTTCGATTCCCACGGGGGGCCAGTATGAAGAAAAAATTATATGTATGCACTCACTAACTGTAAAGTCGCTCTGGATAAGAGCGTCTGCTAAATGACTAAAATGTAAATGTAAAATGGTGGTGGTAGTAGTAGTAGCAGTAGTAGTAGTCGTGGTGGTAGTGTTAGTATTAGTAGTGGTAGCAGTGGTGGTAGTAGTAGTAGTATTAGTAGTGGTGGTAGTAGTGGTGGTAGTAGTAGTAGTATTAGTGGTGGTAGTATTAGTAGTGGTGGTAGTAGTAGTGGTGGTGGTGGTAGTAGTGGTGGTGGTGGTGGTAGTGGTAGTAGTAGTGGTGGTGGTAGTAGTGGTGGTAGTAGTAGTAGTGGTGGTAGTAGTGGTGGTGGTAGTGGTAGTAGTGGTGGTAGTGGTGGTAGTAGTAGTAGTGGTGGTGGTAGTAGTAGTAGTAGTAGTAGTAGTAGTAGCAGTGAAGTAAAAATTACAGCGTAAATGTAAGTCTAATTGAAGAAAATGTTACTCTGCCACAGATAACATTTGCTCCCTGTCTAAAAAGAGTAAAATCTACTCTGGCAGCAGTTTTTTTCAGAGGTGTATTTGCTCAATTTAGTGTTGATATTTACAGTGCCTTCAGAAAATATTCATACCCCTCCAGAAAGTATTCATACCCCTTGACTTATTCCACATTTTGTTTGACTAACAGCCTGTAAGGTCTACACCTGTTTTTTTCGGCGCATGTGACATAAAATTTGATTTGATTTGAACATTTGATTTGAATTCAAAATGGATTAAAATATTTTTTTTTTCACCCATTTACAGGCAATACCCCATAATGATAAAGTGAAAACGTATTTAGAAAATGTTAGCAAATTTCTTGAAAATCAAATACAGAAATATCACATTTACATAAGTATTCACACCTCTGAGCCAATACTTTGTAGAAGCACCTTTGGCGGCGATTACAGCTGTGAGTCTTTCTGGGTAAGTCTTTAAGAGCTCACCTGCATTGTACAATATTTGCCCATTATTCTTTTTAAAATTCTTCAGGCTCTGACAAGTTCATTGTTGATCATTACTAGACAGCCATTTTCAAATCTTGCCATAGATTTTCAAGACGATTTAAGTCAAAACTCAGGAACATTCACTGTCTTCTTGGTCAGCAACTCCAGTGTAGATTTGGCCTTGTGTTTTAGGTTATTGTCCTACTGAAAGGTGAATTTGTCTCCCAGTCTCTGTTGGAAAGCAGACTGAACCAGGTTTTCCTCTTGGATTTTGCCTGTGCTTAGCTCTATTCCATTAATTGTATCCTAAAAAAAACTCCCTGGTCCTTGCTGATGACAAGCATACCCATAACATGATGCAGCCACCACCATGCTTGATGCAATTTTGCGCCATGCAAAATGTGGAAAAGTCAAGGGGTGTGAATACTTTCTGAAGGCACTGTAAGTATTTTTATTGTTGCTGAACTAACTACATGATCTTCATTGGACAATATAACTTGCAGGATATCATGGTAGCCAATATACCTGTATTTACTGCTGCTAGCTAGTAGTAGCACTCAGCTTAGCATGTGGATAGCTAAAGCTGCCATCGGCCAACAACAGAGTTCTGGCCAGTTTGGCCATAGATGTTCAATGTCTGCTATGATAGTCAAGGTTTATCTTGATTTTGTGTAACAGTACGTGAAATGCTGATGTACTGAACCCCTAATAAGTGATGTGTTTCATGGCTGCTAGTGGTTATTATAATAATAATAATAATAATAATAATAATAATATGCCATTTAGCAGATGCTTTTATCCAAAGCGACTTACAGTCATGCGTGCATACATTTTTTTTTTGTGTGTATGGTTAGCTAGTAGGGTTAAGCCAGCAGGAGTTTAAAAGGAGCTATGGTAGAAGCCTGCAGGTAAAGAGTCTATGGTAGAATCCTGCAGGTAAAGAGTCTATGGTAGAAGCCTGCAGGTAAAGAGTCTATGGTAGAAGCCTGCAGGTAAAGAGTCTATGGTAGAAGCCTGCAGGTAAAGAGTCTATGGTAGAAGCCTGCAGGTAAAGAGTCTATGGTAGAAGCCTGCAGGTAAAGAGTCTATGGTAGAAGCCTGCAGGTAAAGTGTCTATGGTAGAATCCTGCAGGTAAAGAGTCTATGGTAGAATCCTGCAGGTAAAGAGTCTATGGTAGAATCCTGCAGGTAAAGAGTCTATGGTAGAATCCTGCAGGTAAAGAGTCTATGGTAGAATCCTGCAGGTAAAGAGTCTATGGTAGAAGCCTGCAGGTAAAGAGTCTATGGTAGAAGCCTGCAGGTAAAGAGTCTATGGTAGAAGCCTGCAGGTAAAGAGTCTATGGTAGAATCCTGCAGGTAAAGAGTCTATGGTAGAATCCTGCAGGTAAAGAGTCTATGGTAGAATCCTGCAGGTAAAGAGTCTATGGTAGAAGCCTGCAGGTAAAGAGTCTATGGTAGAAGCCTGCAGGTAAAGAGTCTATGGTAGAAGCCTGCAGGTAAAGAGTCTATGGTAGAAGCCTGCAGGTAAAGAGTCTATGGTAGAAGCCTGCAGGTAAAAAGTCTATGGTAGAAGCCTGCAGGTAAAGAGTCTATGGTAGAAGCCTGCAGGTAAAGATTCTATGGTAGAATCCTGCAGGTAAAGAGTCTATGGTAGAATCTTGCAGGTAAAGAGTCTATGGTAGAAGCCTGCAGGTAAAGAGTCTATGGTAGAAGCCTGCAGGTAAAGAGTCTATAGTAGAAGCCTGCAGGTAAAGAGTCTATAGTAGAAGCCTGCAGGTAAAGAGTCTATGGTAGAATCCTGCAGGTAAAGAGTCTATGGTAGAAGCCTGCAGGTAAATAGTCTATGGTAGAATCCTGCAGGTAAAGAGTCTATGGTAGATGCCTGCAGGTAAAGAGTCTATGGTAGAATCCTGCAGGTAAAGAGTCTATGGTAGAATCCTGCAGGTAAAGAGTCTATGGTAGAATCCTGCAGGTAAAGAGTCTATGGTAGAATCCTGCAGGTAAAGAGTCTATGGTAGAAGCCTGCAGGTAAAGAGTCTATGGTAGAAGCCTGCAGGTAAAGAGTCTATTCTAGAAGCCTGCAGGTAAAGAGTCTATGGTAGAAGCCTGCAGGTAAAGAGTCTATGGTAGAATCCTGCAGGTAAAGAGTCTATTCTAGAATCCTGCAGGTAAAGAGTCTATGGTAGAAGCCTGCAGGTAAAGAGTCTATGGTAGAAGCCTGCAGGTAAAGAGTCTATGGTAGAATCCTGCAGGTAAAGAGTCTATGGTAGAAGCCTGCAGGTAAAGAGTCTATGGTAGAATCCTGCATGTAAAGAGTCTATGGTAGAATCCTGCAGGTAAAGAGTCTATGGTAGAAGCCTGCAGGGAAAGAGTCTATGGTAGAAGCCTGCAGGGAAAGAGTCTATTCTAGAAGCCTGCAGGTAAAGAGTCTATGGTAGAAGCCTCCAGGTAAAGAGTCTATGGTAGAAGCCTTCAGGTAAAGAGTCTATGGTAGAAGCCTGCAGGTAAAGAGTCTATGGTAGAAGCCTGCAGGTAAAGAGTCTATGGTAGAATCCTGCAGGTAAAGAGTCTATGGTAGAAGCCTGCAGGTAAAGAGTCTATGGTAGAATCCTGCAGGTAAAGAGTCTATGGTAGAAGCCTGCAGGGAAAGAGTCTATTCTAGAAGCCTGCAGGTAAAGAGTCTATGGTAGAAGCCTGCAGGTAAAGAGTCTATGGTAGAAGCCTGCAGGTAAAGAGTCTATTCTAGAAGCCTGCAGGTAAAGAGTCTATGCTAGAATCCTGCAGGTAAAGAGTCTATTCTAGAATCCTGCAGGTAAAGAGTCTGTGGTAGAATCCTGCAGGTAAAGAGTCTATGGTAGAAGCCTGCAGGTAAAGAGTCTGTGGTAGAATCCTGCAGGTAAAGAGTCTATGGTAGAATCCTGCAGGTAAAGAGTCTATGGTAGAATCCTGCAGGTAAAGAGTCTGTGGTAGAAGCCTGCAGGTAAAGAGTCTATGGTAGAAGCCTGCAGGTAAATAGTCTATGGTAGAAGCCTGCAGGTAAAGAGTCTATGGTAGAAGCCTGCAGGTAAAGAGTCTATGGTAGAAGCCTGCAGGTAAAGAGTCTATGGTAGAAGCCTGCAGGTAAAGAGTCTATGGTAGAATCCTACAGGTAAAGAGTCTATGGTAGAATCCTGCAGGTAAAGAGTCTATGGTAGAATCCTGCAGGTAAAGAGTCTATTCTAGAATCCTGCAGGTAAAGAGTCTATGGTAGAATCCTGCAGGTAAAGAGTCTATGGTAGAAGCCTGCAGGTAAAGAGTCTATGGTAGAAGCCTGCAGGTAAAGAGTCTATGGTAGAAGCCTGCAGGTAAAGAGTCTATGGTAGAAGCCTGCAGGTAAAGAGTCTATGGTAGAAGCCTGCAGGTAAAGAGTCTATGCTAGAAGCCTGCAGGTAAAGAGTCTATGGTAGAATCCTGCAGGTAAAGAGTCTATGGTAGAAGCCTGCAGGTAAAGAGTCTATGCTAGAAGCCTGCAGGTAAAGAGTCTATGGTAGAATCCTGCAGGTAAAGAGTCTATGGTAGAAGCCTGCAGGTAAAGAGTCTATGGTAGAAGCCTGCAGGTAAAGAGTCTATGGTAGAAGCCTGCAGGTGAAGAGTCTATGGTAGAATCCTGCAGGTAAAGAGTCTATGGTAGAATCCTGCAGGTAAAGAGTCTATGGTAGAATCCTGCAGGTAAAGAGTCTATGGTAGAAGATTGCAGGGAAAGAGTATATGGTAGAAGCCTGCAGGTAAAGAGTCTATGTAGAAGCCTGCAGGTAAAGAGTCTATGGTAGAATCCTGCAGGTAAAGAGTCTATGGTAGAAGCCTGCAGGTAAAGAGTCTATGGTAGAAGCCTGCAGGTAAAGAGTCTATGGTAGAATCCTGCAGGTAAAGAGTCTATGGTAGAAGCCTGCAGGTAAAGAGTCTATGGTAGAATCCTGCAGGTAAAGAGTCTATGGTAGAATCCTGCAGGTAAAGAGTCTATTCTAGAATCCTGCAGGTAAAGAGTCTATGGTAGAATCCTGCAGGTAAAGAGTCTATTCTAGAATCCTGCAGGTAAAGAGTCTATGGTAGAATCCTGCAGGTAAAGAGTCTATGCTAGAAGCCTGCAGGTAAAGAGTCTATGGTAGAAGCCTGCAGGTAAAGAGTCTATGGTAGAAGCCTGCAGGTAAAGAGTCTATGGTAGAAGCCTGCAGGTAAAGAGTCTATGGTAGAATCCTGCAGGTAAAGAGTCTATGGTAGAATCCTGCAGGTAAAGAGTCTATGGTAGAAGCCTGCAGGGAAAGAGTCTATGCTAGAAGCCTGCAGGTAAAGAGTCTATGGTAGAAGCCTGCAGGTAAAGAGTCTATGGTAGAATCCTGCAGGTAAAGAGTCTATGGTAGAAGCCTGCAGGTAAAGAGTCTATGGTAGAAGCCTGCAGGTAAAGAGTCTATGGTAGAAGCCTGCAGGTAAAGAGTCTATGGTAGAAGCCTGCAGGTAAAGAGTCTATGGTAGAAGCCTGCAGGTAAAGAGTCTATGGTAGAATCCTGCAGGTAAAGAGTCTATGGTAGAAGCCTGCAGGTAAAGAGTCTATGGTAGAAGCCTGCAGGTAAAGAGTCTATGGTAGAAGCCTGCAGGTAAAGAGTCTATGGTAGAAGCCTGCAGGTAAAGAGTCTATGGTAGAATCCTGCAGGTAAAGAGTCTATGGTAGAATCCTGCAGGTAAAGAGTCTATGGTAGAATCCTGCAGGTAAAGAGTCTATGGTAGAAGCCTGCAGGTAAAGAGTCTATGGTAGAAGCCTGCAGGTAAAGAGTCTATGGTAGAAGCCTGCAGGTAAAGAGTCTATGGTAGAAGCCTGCAGGTAAAGAGTCTATGGTAGAATCCTGCAGGTAAAGAGTCTATGGTAGAATCCTGCAGGTAAAGAGTCTATTCTAGAATCCTGCAGGTAAAGAGTCTATGGTAGAATCCTGCAGGTAAAGAGTCTATGGTAGAAGCCTGCAGGTAAAGAGTCTATGGTAGAAGCCTGCAGGTAAAGAGTCTATGGTAGAAGCCTGCAGGTAAAGAGTCTATGGTAGAAGCCTGCAGGTAAAGAGTCTATGCTAGAAGCCTGCAGGTAAAGAGTCTATGCTAGAAGCCTGCAGGTAAAGAGTCTATGGTAGAAGCCTGCAGGTAAAGAGTCTATGGTAGTAGCCTGCAGGTAAAGAGTCTATGGTAGTAGCCTGCAGGTAAAGAGTCTATGGTAGAAGCCTGCAGGTAAAGAGTCTATGGTAGAAGCCTGCAGGTAAAGAGTCTATGGTAGAAGCCTGCAGGTAAAGAGTCTATGGTAGAATCCTGCAGGTAAAGAGTCTATGGTAGAATCCTGCAGGTAAAGAGTCTATGGTAGAATCCTGCAGGTAAAGAGTCTATGGTAGAATCCTGCAGGTAAAGAGTCTATGGTAGAAGCCTGCAGGTAAAGAGTCTATGGTAGAAGCCTGCAGGTAAAGAGTATATGGTAGAATCCTGCAGGTAAAGAGTCTATGGTAGAATCCTGCAGGTAAAGAGTATATGGTAGAATCCTGCAGGTAAAGAGTCTATGCTAGAAGCCTGCAGGTAAAGAGTCTATGGTAGAAGCCTGCAGGTAAAGAGTCTATGGTAGAAGCCTGCAGGTAAAGAGTCTATGGTAGAAGCCTGCAGGTAAAGAGTCTATGGTAGAATCCTGCAGGTAAAGAGTCTATGGTAGAAGCCTGCAGGTAAAGAGTCTATGGTAGAAGCCTGCAGGTAAAGAGTCTATGGTAGAAGCCTGCAGGTAAAGAGTCTATGGTAGAAGCATGCAGGTAAAGAGTCTATGGTATAAGCCTGCAGGTAAAGAGTCTATGGTAGAATCCTGCAGGTAAAGAGTCTATGGTAGAATCCTGCAGGTAAAGAGTCTATGGTAGAATCCTGCAGGTAAAGAGTCTATGGTAGAATCCTGCAGGTAAAGAGTATATGGTAGAAGCCTGCAGGTAAAGAGTCTATGGTAGAATCCTGCAGGTAAAGAGTCTATGGTAGAATCCTGCAGGTAAAGAGTCTATGGTAGAAGCCTGCAGGTAAAGAGTCTATGGTAGAAGCCTGCAGGTAAAGAGTCTATGGTAGAATCCTGCAGGTAAAGAGTCTATGGTAGAATCCTGCAGGTAAAGAGTCTATGGTAGAATCCTGCAGGTAAAGAGTCTATGGTAGAATCCTGCAGGTAAAAAGTCTATGGTAGAGTCCTGCAGGTAAAGAGTCTATGGTAGAATCCTGCAGGTAAAGAGTCTATGGTAGAAGCCTGCAGGTAAAGAGTCTATGGTAGAAGCCTGCAGGTAAAGAGTCTATGGTAGAAGCCTGCAGGTAAAGAGTCTATGGTAGAAGCCTGCAGGTAAAGAGTCTATGGTAGAAGCCTGCAGGTAAAGAGTCTATGGTAGAATCCTGCAGGTAAAGAGTCTATGGTAGAAGCCTGCAGGTAAAGAGTCTATGGTAGAAGCCTGCAGGTAAAGAGTCTATGGTAGAAGCCTGCAGGTAAAGAGTCTATTCTAGAATCCTGCAGGTAAAGAGTCTATGGTAGAATCCTGCAGGTAAAGAGTCTATGGTAGAAGCCTGCAGGTAAAGAGTCTGTGATAGAATCCTGCAGGTAAAGAGTCTATGGTAGAAGCCTGCAGGTAAAGAGTCTATGGTAGAAGCCTGCAGGTAAAGAGTATATGGTAGAAGCCTGCAGGTAAAGAGTCTATGGTAGAAGCCTGCAGGTAAAGAGTATGGTAGAAGCCTGCAGGTAAAGAGTCTATGGTAGAATCCTGCAGGTAAAGAGTCTGTGGTAGAATCCTGCAGGTAAAGAGTATATGGTAGAAGCCTGCAGGTAAAGAGTCTATGGTAGAAGCCTGCAGGTAAAGAGTCTATGGTAGAAGCCTGCAGGTAAAGAGTCTATGGTAGAAGCCTGCAGGTAAAGAGTCTATGGTAGAATCCTGCAGGTAAAGAGTCTATGGTAGAAGCCTGCAGGTAAAGAGTCTATGGTAGAAGCCTGCAGGTAAAGAGTCTATGCTAGAAGCCTGCAGGTAAAGAGTCTATGGTAGAATCCTGCAGGTAAAGAGTCTATGGTAGAAGCCTGCAGGTAAAGAGTCTATGGTAGAAGCCTGCAGGTAAAGAGTCTATGGTAGAAGTTTGCAGGTAAAGAGTCTATGGTAGACGCCTGCAGGTAAAGAGTCTATGGTAGAATCCTGCAGGTAAAGAGTCTATGGTAGAATCCTGCAGGTAAAGAGTATATGGTAGAAGCCTGCAGGTAAAGAGTCTATGGTAGAAGCCTGCAGGTAAAGAGTCTATGGTAGAATCCTGCAGGTAAAGAGTCTATGGTAGAATCCTGCAGGTAAAGAGTCTATGGTAGAATCCTGCAGGTAAAGAGTCTATGGTAGAATCCTGCAGGTAAAGAGTCTATGGTAGAATCCTGCAGGTAAAGAGTCTATTCTTGAATCCTGCAGGTAAAGAGTCTATTGTAGAATCCTGCAGGTAAAGAGTCTATGGTAGAAGCCTGCAGGTAAAGAGTCTATGGTAGAAGCCTGCAGGTAAAGAGTCTATGGTAGAAGCCTGCAGGTAAAGAGTCTATGGTAGAAGCCTGCAGGTAAAGAGTCTATGGTAGAAGCCTGCAGGTAAAGAGTCTATGGTAGAAGCCTGCAGGTAAAGAGTCTATGGTAGAAGCCTGCAGGTAAAGAGTCTATGGTAGAATCCTGCAGGTAAAAAGTATATGGTAGAAGCCTGCAGGTAAAGAGTCTATGGTAGAAGCCTGCAGGTAAAGAGTCTATGGTAGAATCCTGCAGGTAAAGAGTCTATGGTAGAATCCTGCAGGTAAAGAGTCTATGGTAGAATCCTGCAGGTAAAGAGTCTATGGTAGAATCCTGCAGGTAAAGAGTATATGGTAGAAGCCTGCAGGTAAAGAGTCTATGGTAGAATCCTGCAGGTAAAGAGTCTATGGTAGAAGCCTGCAGGTAAAGAGTCTATGGTAGAAGCCTGCAGGTAAAGAGTCTATGGTAGAAGCCTGCAGGTAAAGAGTCTATGGTAGAATCCTGCAGGTAAAGAGTCTATGGTAGAATCCTGCAGGTAAAGAGTCTATGGTAGAATCCTGCAGGTAAAGAGTCTATGGTAGAGTCCTGCAGGTAAAGAGTCTATGGTAGAATCCTGCAGGTAAAGAGTCTATGGTAGAAGCCTGCAGGTAAAGAGTCTATGGTAGAAGCCTGCAGGTAAAGAGTCTATGGTAGAAGCCTGCAGGTAAAGAGTCTATGGTAGAAGCCTGCAGGTAAAGAGTCTATGGTAGAAGCCTGCAGGTAAAGAGTCTATGGTAGAATCCTGCAGGTAAAGAGTCTATGGTAGAATCCTGCAGGTAAAGAGTCTATGGTAGAAGCCTGCAGGTAAAGAGTCTATGGTAGAAGCCTGCAGGTAAAGAGTCTATGGTAGAAGCCTGCAGGTAAAGAGTCTATTCTAGAATCCTGCAGGTAAAGAGTCTATGGTAGAATCCTGCAGGTAAAGAGTCTATGGTAGAATCCTGCAGGTAAAGAGTCTATTCTAGAATCCTGCAGGTAAAGAGTCTATGGTAGAATCCTGCGGGTAAAGAGTCTATGGTAGAAGCCTGCAGGTAAAGAGTCTATGGTAGAAGCCTGCAGGTAAAGAGTCTATGGTAGAAGCCTGCAGGTAAAGAGTCTATGGTAGAAGCCTGCAGGTAAAGAGTCTGTGATAGAATCCTGCAGGTAAAGAGTCTATGGTAGAAGCCTGCAGGTAAAGAGTCTATGGTAGAAGCCTGCAGGTAAAGAGTATATGGTAGAAGCCTGCAGGTAAAGAGTCTATGGTAGAAGCCTGCAGGTAAAGAGTCTATGGTAGAAGCCTGCAGGTAAAGAGTCTATGGTAGAATCCTGCAGGTAAAGAGTCTATGGTAGAAGCCTGCAGGTAAAGAGTCTATGGTAGAAGCCTGCAGGTAAAGAGTCTATGGTAGAATCCTGCAGGTAAAGAGTCTATGGTAGAATCCTGCAGGTAAAGAGTCTGTGGTAGAATCCTGCAGGTAAAGAGTATATGGTAGAAGCCTGCAGGTAAAGAGTCTATTCTAGAATCCTGCAGGTAAAGAGTCTATGGTAGAATCCTGCAGGTAAAGAGTCTATGGTAGAATCCTGCAGGTAAAGAGTCTATGGTAGAATCCTGCAGGTAAAGAGTCTATGGTAGAAGCCTGCAGGTAAAGAGTCTATGGTAGAAGCCTGAAGGTAAAGAGTCTATGGTAGAAGCCTGCAGGTAAAGAGTCTATGGTAGAAGCCTGCAGGTAAAGAGTCTATGGTAGAAGCCTGCAGGTAAAGAGTCTATGGTAGAAGCCTGCAGGTAAAGAGTCTATGGTAGAAGCCTGCAGGTAAAGAGTCTATGGTAGAAGCCTGCAGGTAAAGAGTCTATGCTAGAAGCCTGCAGGTAAAGAGTCTATGGTAGAATCCTGCAGGTAAAGAGTCTATGGTAGAAGCCTGCAGGTAAAGAGTCTATGGTAGAAGCCTGCAGGTAAAGAGTCTATGGTAGAAGCCTGCAGGTAAAGAGTCTATGGTAGAAGCCTGCAGGTAAAGAGTCTATGGTAGAAGCCTGCAGGTAAAGAGTCTATGGTAGAAGCCTGCAGGTAAAGAGTCTATGGTAGAATCCTGCAGGTAAAGAGTATATGGTAGAAGCCTGCAGGTAAAGAGTCTATGGTAGAAGCCTGCAGGTAAAGAGTCTATGGTAGAAGCCTGCAGGTAAAGAGTCTATGGTAGAAGCCTGCAGGTAAAGAGTCTATGGTAGAAGCCTGCAGGTAAAGAGTCTATGGTAGAATCCTGCAGGTAAAGAGTCTATGGTAGAATCCTGCAGGTAAAGAGTCTATGGTAGAATCCTGCAGGTAAAGAGTCTATTCTAGAATCCTGCAGGTAAAGAGTCTATTGTAGAATCCTGCAGGTAAAGAGTCTATGGTAGAAGCCTGCAGGTAAAGAGTCTATTCTAGAATCCTGCAGGTAAAGAGTCTATGGTAGAAGCCTGCAGGTAAAGAGTCTATGGTAGAATCCTGCAGGTAAAGAGTCTATGGTAGAATCCTGCAGGTAAAGAGTCTATGGTAGAATCCTGCAGGTAAAGTGTCTATGGTAGAAGCCTGCAGGTAAAGAGTCTATGGTAGAAGCCTGCAGGTAAAGAGTCTATGGTAGAAGCCTGCAGGTAAAGAGTCTATGGTAGAAGCCTGCAGGTAAAGTACCTGGAGGCGACAAAGATGGCGGCCTCATGACTAGCTGTTAGGAAACTTTGCGGTATTTCATTATTTACATTATTAGCTCAGAAAGTGTTTTGTATCATTACATACAGCCGGGAAAAACTATTGGATATCAGAGCGGCGGTAACTCACCAGAACTACCAGCATTATGACCAGCAATACAACTTTCCCGAAGCAGTTCCTTTGTTTGCTCTCCCCAAAGCAATTGAACTGATTCCAGCGGCTGACCCAAAACATCTCCGGCGGAGGAGAGGCACTCGGAGCGGCCTGCTGGTTCGACTTAGGAAGCGTGCACACCACCCACCACTTCCAAATATATTACTCGCTAATGTTCAGTCTTTGGATAACAAAGTCGACGAGCTTAGGGCAAGGATTTTTTTCCAGAAAGACATCAGGGCCTGTAACATATTTTGTTTCACGTTAACATGGCTCTCTTGGGATATTCTGTCAGAATCGGTCCAGCCAGATGGGTTCTCAGTTCATCGCGCAGACAGGAATAAATATCTCTCCGGGAAGCAGAAGGGCGGAGGTGTGTGTTTCATGATTAACGACTCATGATGTAATTGTAGTAACATACAGGAACTCGAGTCCTTCTGTTCACCCGACCTAGAATACCTCACAATCAGATGCCGACTGTATTATCTCCCAAGATAATTTTCTTCTGTTATAGTCACGGCCGTGTATATCCCCCCTCAAGCCGATACCACGACGGCCCTCAAAGAACTTCACTGGACCTTATGCAAACTGGAAACCACATATCCTGAGGCTGCATTTATTGTAGCCGGGGATTTTAACAAAGCAAATTTGAGGACTAGGCTGCCGAAGTTCTATCAACATATCGAGTGTTGTACTCGGGCTGCTAAAATCCTCGACCATTGCTATTCGAACTTCTGGGATGGTTATAAGGCCCTCCCCCGCCCTCCTTTCGGCAAATCTGACCAAGACTCCATTTCCTTCCTATAGGTAGAAACTCAAACAGGAAGTACCCATGCTAAGGACTATTCAACGCTGGTCTGACCAATCGGAATCCACGCTTCAAGATTGTTTTGATCACGCAGACTGGGATATGTTCCGGGTTGCTTGCGAAAATAATTTAGACGAATACACTGAAACGGTGACTTCGTTTATCATGAAGTGTTTAGGAGATGTTGTGCCCACTGTGACTATTAAAACCTACCCTAACCAGAAACCGTGGATAGATGGCAGCATTCACACAAAACTGAAAGCACGAACCACCACATTTAACCATGGCAAGGTGACTGGGAAAATGGCAGAATACAAACAGCGTAGCTACTCACTCCGCAAGGCAATTAAACACGCAAAACATCAGTATAGAGACAAAGTGGAGTCGCAATTCAACGGCTCAGACATGAGACGTATGTGGGAGGGTCTACAGACAATCACGGACTACAAAAGGAAAACCAGCCACGTCGCCGACACCGACGTCTTCCTTCCGGACAAGCTAAACACCTTCTTCGCCTGCTTTGAGGATAACACAGTGCCACCGACGCGGCCCGCTACCAAGGACTGTGGGCTCTCTTCTCCGTGGCCGACGTGAGTAAGACATTTAAGCATGTTAACCCTCGCAAGGCTGCCGGCCCAGACGGCATCCCTAGCCGTGTCCTCAGAGCATGCGCAGACCAGCTGGCTGGTGTGTTTACGGACATATTCAATCTCTCCCTTTCCCAGTCTGCTGTCCCCACATGCTTCAAGATGTCCACCATTGTTCCTGTTCCCAAGAAAGCAAAGGTAACTGAACTAAATGACTATCGCCCCGTAGCACTCACCTCTGTCATCATGAAGTGCTTCGAGAGACTAGTCAAGGATCATATCACCTCTACCTTACCTGTCACCCTAGACCCACTACAATTTGCTTACCGCCCCAATAGATCCACAGATGATGCAATCACCTGCACACTGCCCTATCCCACCTGGACAAGAGGAATACCTATGTAAGAATGCTGTTCATTGACTATAGCTCAGCATTCAACACCATAGTACCCTCCAAGCTCATCATTAAGCTCGAGGCCCTGGGTCTGAACCCCGCCCTGTGCAACTGTGTCCTGGACTTCCTGACGGGCCGCCCCCAGGTGGTGAAGATAGGAAACAACACCTCCACATACAGTGAGGGAAAAAAGTATTTGATCCCCTGCTGATTTTGTACGTTTGCCCACTGACAAAGAAATTATCCGTCTATAACTTTTATGGTAGGTTTATTTGAACAGTGAGAGACAGAATAACAACAAAAAATCCAGAAAAACGCATGTCAAAAATGTTATAAGTTGATTGACACCGAATGGAAAGAAATACTAGCCCGGGTCAAGAACTGACAGGAAAGCGAATGATGCGTGCATAATTTCAATAGCAGGTGATTTTATCTTTCATTTGCGAGCTGAGCAAGTAGCCTATACAGAGTTCATACAGACATTGGCAAGTCAAATTCAAGGACTTTTTCAAGGACCGACATTTTTTATTGAATTGTTGTAATAGGCTATATATATACAGTGCATTCGGAAAGTATTCAGACCCCTTGACTTTTTCCACATTTTGTTACATTCTCATCAATCTACCCCATAATGACAAAGCAAAAACAGGTTGTTTGGGGTATTGTGTGTAGACTAATGAGAAAACCCCCCCAGATTAAATACATTTTGGAATAAGGCTGTAACGTAACAAAATGTGGAAAAATTAAAGTGGTCTGAATACTTTCCAAATGCACTGTAAGTGAATACCTTTGGTCAACTAAAATGGGGGGATTATGTACAAAAAGTGCTGTAATTACTAAACGGTTCACCCGATATGGATGAAAATACCCTCAAATTAACAGTCTGCACTTTAAACTTAATCATTGTTTTTATTCCAAAGTGCTGGAGCACAGAGCCAAAACATACACAAATGTGTCACTGTCCCAATAACTATGGAGGGCGCTGTATCTCAGAAACATCAGAGCTCTACACTGCAGTCTGAGATATCTCAGATATACACAGTGCATTTGGAAAGCATTCAGACCCCTTTACTTTTTCCACATTTTGTGACATTACAGCCTTATTCTAAAATGGATTCAATTGTTATTTTCCCTCAATCTACACACAATACCCCATAATGACAAAGCACAAAACAGGTTTCTATAATGTTTTGCACATTTATTAAGAATACAAATATTTACTCATTTACATAAGTATTCAGACCCTTTACTCAGTACTTTGTTGAGGCTGTAATCACTGCCAAAGGTGCTTTGAGTCTTCTTGGGTATGACACTACAAGCTTGGCACACCTGTATTTGGGGAGTTTCTCCCATTCTTCTCTGCAGATCCTCTCAAGCTCTGTCAGGTTGGATGGGGAGTGTCGCTGCACAGCTATTTTCAGGTCTCTCCAGAGATGTTCGATCGGGTTCAAGTCTGGGCTCTGGCTGGGCCACTCAAGGACACTCAGAGACTTGTCCCGAAGCCACTCCTGCGTTGTCTTGGCTGTGTGCTTAGGGTCGTTGTCCTGTTGGAAGGTGAACCTTCAGCCCAGTCTGAGGTCCTGAGCACTCTGGAACAGGTTTTCATCAAGGATCTCTCTGTACTTTGCTCTTTCCCTCATTCCTGACTAGTCTCCCAGTCCCTGCCACTGAAAAACATCCCCACAGCATGATGCTGCCACCACCATGCTTCACCGTAGGGATGGTACCAGGTTTCCTCCAGACGTGACACTTGGCATTCAGGCCAAAGAGTTCAATCTTGGTTTCATCCGACCAGAGAATCTTGTTTCTCGTGGTCTGAGAGTCCTTTAGGTGCCTTTTGGCAAACTCCAAGCGTGCTGTCATGCCTTTTACTGAGGAGTGGCTTCCGTCTGGCCACTATACCATAAAGGCCTGATTGGTGGAGTGCTGCAGAGATGGTTGTCCTTCTGGAAGGTTCTCCCATCTCCACAGAGGAACTCTGGAGCTCTGTCAGAGTGACCATCGGGTTCTTGGTCACGTCCCTGACTAAGGCCCTTCTCCACCGATTGCTCAGTTCGACCGGGCAGCCAGCTCTAGTCTTGGTGGTTCCAAACTTCTTCCATTTAAGAATGATGGAGGCCACTGTATTCTTGGGGACCTTCAATGCTGCAGAAATGTTATGGTACCCTTCCCCAGATCTGTGCCTCAACACAATCCTGTCTTGGAGCTCTACGGACAATTCCTTCAACCTCATGGCTTGGTTTTTGCTCTGACATGCACTGTCAACTGTGGGACCTTATATAGACAGGTGTGTGCCTTTCCAAATCATGTCCAATCAATTGAATTTACCACAGGTGGACTCCAATCAAGTTGTAGAAACATCTCAAGGATGATCAATGGAAACAGGATGCACCTGAGCTCAATTTCGAGTCTCATAACAAAGGGTCTGAATAATTATGTAAATAGGGTATTTCTTTCTTTTTTTTTTATACATTTGCAAAAATTTATAAAAACCTGTTTTTGCTATGTCATTATGGGGTATTGTGTGTAGATTGATTAGATAATTGTTTAAAAAAATTAATTATAGAATAAGGCTGTAACGTAATGTGGAAAAGGTCAAGGGGTCTGAATACTTTCCGAATGCACTGTATATTTAAAAGAAACTCCCCCCAAAATGTATGCTATAAAAGTATGCATTGCCACTTTAAGAGTAATGCATTTTTTTTATAGGCCTACCTAATTGCATTATGCATTGACATTCACATTCTAAAATATGTCCGAATAATGTGGGCTGACTAATTAGACAGCATGCTCCCCACACAAACACACTAATGAAGTCTTTCCGTGTGGTTGCTAGTCAGTCTCTCCATTTGAGATGTTGAAGAGTTATTGAGGGTTACTGTAATCATGTTTTAAAGATGAGAAAGCCCTTTGTAATGGAACGCTTTGTATGGAAAACCAAGTTGAAGCCAACCGTTGATGTCATCTTGCTCATAATAACCGCACATGGTTTTACCGCAACAGACTAGCGCAACACCCTTCAATTGAAACGGCGGGAAACCATTATGGCAACCATTATGGCAATGGTCTATTTGCATATAGGCCTACTGCAGCTCTGATTGGTTATGGTCTGTGTAGAGGACGGGCCTGTCAATGGAATCCTACTCCTGCATAGTTAGTTTTGCATACTAAGTCTTGCGTAGTTCATTCTGTTTCGGTATGTTGCTTTGAAAGTGGCTAATGTTGCATTGATTCGATCACCATTTCTACAGTAGAATAGGCTACTGTGAAAGTGTTAACTAAGGGGGGAAACTCTAGAGAGTTGAGTGAAGTTCAATCTGGTGCTTCTCTGCCTTAGTCCTGGGGGTGCCTTAGTCCTGGGGGTGCCTTAGTCCTGGGGGTGCCTTAGTCCTGGGGGTGCCTTAGTCCTGGGGGTGCACAGCTTATAGGGAACGGTGTCAATAAGGAAAACAAAAAGCAAATTGTGAACCAAAAACTAACGTGACCAAACGTGAAAAAAAAAAAAACTGGCACCCTTGCGACCAAAAAAACTAAATAAAAAAAAATGTGATGATGCTTTACCCAACCTTGTGCATTGTACTATTACAACTATTAAGAGTAGGTTTAAAGCCAGTCTCAGTTCCCAGTTTGGGGACCACTGGACTGAACCATGGTTCTGTTCTCCCCTCAGAACCTGAAGAGCCATGCGGTCACCATGTTTGAGGTGGGGAAGCTGTCTGACGAGACCCTGGACAGCTTTCTGATGGAGCTGGAGAAAGTAAGCTGTGGGTGTGATTGAGCTAAAGAGAATAAGCCTTCATTACTATGCTTCATGGGAACTAAGCCAGTCGCTGGAGGTGACAAACCAATTGACACAGAGGGGTCGTAGAGGGGGAGACAGCAATACAACAGGCTCACAGGGGCAGACTCACATTTGTACACATGACAGACACAGGAACACACACACACACACACATACACACACACACACACACACACACACACACACACACACAGAGGGCGTGGCCCATGTAACCCCTCTCTGTCTCTCTGTCTCTCTGTGTCTCTCTCTCTCTCTCTCTCTCTCTCTCTCTCTCTCTCTCTCTCTCTCTCTCTCTCCCCCCCCCCCCCTCTCCATCAGGTAGAGAGCACAGCGGAGGGCGAGGCCCAGAGGTATTTTGACCACGCTCTGACCCTCAGGAACACCATCCTGTTTCTCCGCTACAACAAGGAGCTGACCACCGATCAGGGCCCTGACCTGCCTAACAACGGTAACTAACAACACAGCTTACGCCTCTTCCTTTAGTCAGGAAGCAATAACTATGATTACACCCTCTTCCTTTAGTCAGGAAGCAATAACTATGATTACACCCTCTTCCTTTAGTCAGGAAGCAATAACTATGATTACACCCTCTTCCTGTAGTCAGGAAGCAATAACTATGATTACACCCTCTTCCTGTAGTCAGGAAGCAATAACTATGATTACACCCTCTTCCTGTAGTCAGGAAGCAATAACTATGATTACACCCTCTTCCTGTAGTCAGGAAGCAGTAACTATGATTACACCCTCTTCCTGTAGTCAGGAAGCAGTAACTATGATTACACCCTCTTCCTGTAGCCAGGAAGCAATAACTATGATTACACCCTCTTCCTTTAGTCAGGAAGCAATAACTATGATTACACCCTCTTCTGTGTGTTAAAACTAGTTAGAATTAAAAATGAAAGTTGTTAGAAAATCTATGAGTGCAGTGGTATAAGTACACTGAACAAAAATATAAACGCAACATGTAAAGTGTTGGTCCCACCATGTTCCATGAGGTGAAATAAAAGATCCCAGAAATGTTCCATACGCACAAAATGCTTATTTCTCTCAAATGTTGTGCACAAATTTGTTTACATCCCTGTTAGTGAGCATTTATTATTTGCCAAAATAACCCATCCACCTGACAGGTGTGGCATATCAAGAAGCTGATTAAACAGCATGATCATTACACAGGTGCACCTTGTGCTGGGGACAATAAAAGGCCACTCTAAAATGTGCGGTTTTGTCACACAACACAATGCCACAGATGTCTCAAGTTTTGAGGCAGTGTGAAATTGGCATGCTGACTGCAGGAATGTCCACCAGAGCTGTTGCCAGATAATTGAATGTTAATTTCTCTACCATAAGCCGCCTCAACGTCATTTTAGAGAATTTTGCAGTAAGTCCAACTGGCTGCATGAGGCAAATGGTGGTCACACCAGATACTGACTGGTTTTCTGATCCACGCCCCTACCTTTCTTTAAAGGTATTTGTGACCAACCGATGCATATCTGTATTCCCAGTCATGTGAAATCCATAGATTAGGGCCTAATGAATTTATTTCATTTGACTGATTTCCTTAAATGAACTGTAACTAGTAAAATCTTTGAAATTGTTGCATGTGCGCTTACATTTATGTTCAGTGTAGATAGTAGCTTTAACATCCTGTCGGGTTATTACTGTTTTTGGTGCTTTTTTGTTTTGTTGGGTGCTTTAATCAAGTCAAGTTTATTCACATTCAGTTATTGTGACTGTTTCTTTTTCGGTCTGTGTAAATGAAATACAACAGGTCTGAGTGTGATGAAAACAACATCCAGAGACACACAACTCTAAAATTCAGAATCAAAATTTGTTTGTGTATAGTGCTGCTGGATTTGATTGATCTCTGTGTGTGACGTGTCCGTCAGGGTTTTTGTAGGCCGGTAATAGACGGCTTTTGACCGATCCAAAAATAGAAATGCTGATAAATAAAGTTGAAAATGCTTTTTAGGCTCTTCACTGATGGAAATATCAGTCAATGTAAATACATTGGACTGGTCATGCTCAGCGGTCAATAGGTACATTTGCACAATTTAATGGGATTAAATACAGTATATTCATTATATATCTTATTTATCACACGCGTACAGCATACAGATACAGTGAGGGAAAAAAGTATTTGATCCCCTGCTGATTTTGTACGTTTGCCCACTGACAAAGAAATTATCAGTCTATAATTTTAATGGTAGGTTTATTTGAACAGTGAGAGACAGAATAACAACAAAAAATCCAGAAAAATGCATGTCAAAAATGTTATAAATTGATTTGCATTTTAATGAGGGAAATAAGTATTTGACCCCCTCTCAATCAGAAAGATTTCTGGCTCCCAGGTGTCTTTTATACAGGTAACGATAAAATAACCGCGATTATAACCGCGGTTATAACCGCGATTGATAATAGAGAGTACTGTGCAGCCGTCTTCATCGACCTGGCCAAGGCTTTCGACTCTGTCAACCACCGCATTCTTATTAGCAGACTAAATAGCCTTGGTTTCTCAAATGACTGCCTCGCCTGGTTCACCAACTACTTCTCAGATAGAGTTCAGTGTGTCAAATCGGAGGGCCTGTTGTCTGGACCTATGGCAGTCTCTATGGGGGTGCCACAGGGTTCAATTCTCGGGCCGACTCTATTCTCTGTGTATGTCAATGACGTCGCTCTTGCTGCTGGTGACTCTCAGATCCACCTCTACGCAGACGACACCATTTTGTATACATCTGGCCCTTCATTGGACACTGTGTTAACAAACCTCCAAACGAGCTTCAATTCCATACAACACTCCTTCAGTAGCCTCCAACTGCTCTTAAACGCTAGTAAAACTAAATGCATGCTCTTCAACCGAACGCTGCTGGCACCCGCCCACCCGACTAGAATCACTACTCTTGGCGGGTCTGACCTAGAGTATGTGGACAACTACAAATATCTAGGTGTCTGGTTAGACTGTAAACTCTCCTTCCAGACTCACATAAAGCATCTCCAATCCAAAGTTAAATCTAGAATCGGCTTCTTATTTCGCAACAAAGCCTCCTTCACTCATGCTGCCAAACATGCCCTCGTAAAACTGACTATCCTACCGATCCTTGACTTCGGCGATGTCATTTACAAAATAGCCTCCAACACTCTACTCAGCAAATTGGATGTAGTCTATCACAGTGCCATCCGTTTTGTCACCAAAGCCTCATATACTACCCACCACTGTGACCTGTACGCTCTTGTTGGCTGGTCCTCACTACATGTTCGTCGTCAAACCCACTGGCTCCAGGCCATCTATAAATCACTGCTAGGCAAATCCCCGCCTTATCTTAGCTCATTGGTCACCATAGCAGTACCCACCCGTAGTCTGCGCTCCAGCAGGTATATCTCACTGGTCATCCCCAAAGCCAACACCTCCTTTGGCCGCCATTCCTTCCAGTTCTCTGCTGCCAATGACTGGAACGAATTGCAAAAATCTCTGAAGCTGGAGACTCTTATCTCCCTCACTAACTTTAAGCATCAGTTGTCAGAGCACCTTACCGATCACTGCACCTGTACACAGCCCATCTGAAATTAGCCCACCCAACTACCTCATCCCTATATTGTTATTTATTTTGCTCTTTTGCACCCCAGTATCTCTATTTGCACATAATCTCTTGCACATCTAGCATTCCAGTGTTAATACTATTGTAATTATTTTTGCACTATGGCCTATTTATTGCCTTACCTCCATAACTTGCTACATTTGCACACACTGTATATATATGTATTTTCTGTTGTATTTTTGACTTTATGTTTTTTTACCCCATATGTAACTCTGTTGTTTTTATTGCACTGCTTTGCTTTATCTTGGCCAAGTCGCAATTGTAAATGAGAACCTGTTCTCAACTGGCTTACCTGGTTAAATAAAGGTTAAATAAAAAAAATAAAAAATAAACGAGCTGAGATTAGGAGCACACTCTTAAAGGGAGTGCTCCTAATCTCAGTTTGTTACCTGTATAAAAGACACCTGTCCACAGAAGCAATCAATCAATCAGATTCCAAACTCTCCACCATGGCCAAGACCAAAGAGCTCTCCAAGGATGTCAGGGACAAGATTGTAGACCTACCCAAGGCTGGAATGGGCTACAAGACCATTGCCAAGCAGCTTGGTGAGAAGGTGACAACAGTTGGTGCGATTATTCGCAAATGGAAGAAACACAAAAGAACTGTCAATCTCCCTCAGCCTGGGGCTCCATGCAAGATCTCACCTCGTGGAGTTGCAATGATCATGAGAACGGTGAGGAATCAGCCCAGAACTACACGGGAGGATCTTGTCAATGATCTCAAGGCAGCTGGGACCATAGTCACCAAGAAAACAATAGGTAACACACTACGCCGTGAGGGACTGAAATCCTGCAGCGCCCGCAAGGTCCCCCTGCTCAAGAAAGCACATATACAGGCCCGTCTGAAGTTTGCCAATGAACATCTGAATGATTCAGAGGAGAACTGGGTGAAAGTGTTGTGGTCAGATGAGACCAAAATGGAGCTCTTTGGCATCAACTCAACTCGCCGTGTTTGGAGGAGGAGGAATGCTGCCTATGACCCCAAGAACACCATCCCCACCGTCAAACATGGAGGTGAAAACATTATGCTTTAGGGGTGTTTTTCTGCTAAGGGGACAGGACAACTTCACCGCATCAAAGGTACGATGGACGGGGCCATGTACCGTCAAATCTTGGGTGAGAACCTCCTTCCCTCAGCCAGGGCATTGAAAATGGGTCGTGGATGGGTATTCCAGCATGACAATGACCCAAAACACACGGCCAAGGCAACAAAGGAGTGGCTCAAGAAGAAGCACATTAAGGTCCTGGAGAGGCCTAGCCAGTCTCCAGACCTTAATCCCATAGAAAATCTGTGGAGGGAGCTGAAGGTTCGAGTTGCCAAACGTCAGCCTCGAAACCTTAATGACTTGGAGAAGATCTGCAAAGAGGAGTGGGACAAAATCCCTCCTGAGATGTGTGCAAACCTGGTGGCCAACTACAAGAAACGTCTGACCTCTGTGATTGCCAACAAGGGTTTTGCCACCAAGTACTAAGTCATGTTTTGCAGAGGGGTCAAATACTTATTTCCCTCTTTAAAATGCAAATCAATTAATAACATTTTTGACATGTGGTTTTCTGGATTTTTTTGTTGTTATTCTGTCTCTCACTGTTCAAATAAACCTACCATAAAAATTATAGACTGATCATTTCTTTGTCAGTGGGCAAACGTACAAAATCAGCAGGGGATCAAATACTTTTTTCCCCTCACTGTAGTTGTTGCATCTTTAGATCTCCCCTCTTTCTAAATTTCTAATATATATTTTCATCTCTGTCATATGAAAACATGTGCAGTGCACTTTGGACAACATGCGTTTTCCTGCTAATTGCATTATTGAACCAACATTTGCATGCGTAGCCTTACTGCATTGCTGCGCTTATATTGTGACGAAATAATATTTGATCAACATTTTAAGCTAAATGTTATGATCTGTTGCATCAGCTAAGGCCTACTGGTTGAATGAATTTATCTCCTGTCCCAGAGTCTGTTTTGAACAGGCTGTTTTCTTTGTCGCACAGAACGACAAGTTGACCAATAGAACAGGTCTAGGTAAACTTTTCTACTATAGTAGATTGACGTAGGCTAGTGATTTTACTGTTCGTTACTCGTCGTGTTGGCTGAGGAAAAGTAAATGTGGACAGTTATTCTAACATGTTCAAAGTGCTCATCAGAATTCGGTAAGAAGGACCGCAGATTGTTGCATCCTCCACTTGCATGTTCTGTTAATATGAATTACCATATCCTGTGGGTGTACGCCCTAATCAGGTTCCACACCCAATGCATATGGTTCCAGTACATTTCTCAAAATGTCCGGTTAATTAAAATGCTGCCTGTCAAATGTCCGACACCACATTTTCCTAACAGAATCCCTGACGTCCGTGTGTGTGTGTGTGTGTGTGTGTGTGTGTGTGTCTGCGTCCATTTGTGTGTCTCTGTCTGTGTCTCTGTGTGTGTCTCTGTCTGTGTCTCTGTGTGTGTCTCTGTGTGTGTCTATGTGTGTGTCTCTGTGTCTCTGTGTGTGTCTCTGTGTGTGTCTCTGTGTGTGTCTCTGTGTGTGTCTCTGTCTGTGTCTCTGTGTGTGTCTCTGTGTCTCTGTGTGTGTTTCTGTGTCTCTGTGTGTGTCTCTGTGTGTGTCTCTGTGTCTCTGTGTGTGTTTCTGTGTCTCTGTGTGTGTCTCTGTATCTCTGTGTGTGTTTCTGTGTCACTGTGTGTGTCTCTGTGTGTGTCTCTGTGTGTGTCTCTGTGTGTGTCTCTGTGTCTCTGTGTGTGTCTCTCTGTGTCTCTCTGTGTCTCTGTGTCTCTGTGTCTCTGTGTGTGTCTCTGTGTGTGTTTCTGTGTCTCTGTGTGTGTTTCTGTGTCTCTGTGTGTGTTTCTGTGTCTCTGTGTGTGTTTCTGTGTCTCTCTGTGTGTTTCTGTGTTGTCTCTCTGCGTCTCTCTGTGTCTCTGTGTGTGTCTCTCTGTGTCTCTCTGTGTCTCTGTGTGTGTCTCTCTGTGTCTCTGTGTGTGTCTCTCTGTGTCTCTCTGTGTCTCTGTGTGTGTCTCTCTGTGTCTCTCTGTGTCTCTGTGTCTCTGTGTGTCTCTCTGTGTCTCTGTGTGCTGTGTCCCCCCAGGCCTCCCCCTGGATATGCTCCGCTGTGAGAGTCTACTGGGTCTAGATCAGGCCACCTGCAGCCGTGTCCTCAACAAGAACTACAAACTACTGGTCTCCATGGCACCGCTCAGCAACGAGATACGACCTATCAGCAGCTGCAGCCCCCAGGTACACACTGGTCCCCCTTCCCAGAGCCTCCTCTCACCACCGCAGGCAACGCACACTGGTCCCCCTTCCCAGAGCCTCCTCTCACCACCGCAGGCAACGCACACTGGTCCCCCTTCCCAGAGCCTCCTGTCACCACCACAGCAGGCAACGCACACTGGTCCCCCTTCCCAGAGCCTCCTGTCACCACCACCGCAGGCAACGCACACTGGTCCCCCTTCCCAGACCCTCCTCTCACCACCACCGCAGGCAACGCACACTGGTCCCCCTTCCCAGAGCCACCTCTCACCACCGCAGGCAACGCACACTGGTCCCCCTTCCCAGAGCCTCCTGTCACCACCACCGCAGGCAACGCACACTGGTCCCCCTTCCCAGACCCTCCTCTCACCACAGCAGGCAACGCACACTGGTCCCCCTTCCCAGACCCTCCTCTCACCACAGCAGGCAACGCACACTGGTCCCCCTTCCCAGAGCCTCCTCTCACCACCGCAGGCAACGCACACTGGTCCCCCTTCCCAGAGCCTCCTCTCACCACCGCAGGCAACGCACACTGGTCCCCCTTCCCAGAGCCTCCTGTCACCACCACAGCAGGCAACGCACACTGGTCCCCCTTCCCAGAGCCTCCTGTCACCACCACCGCAGGCAACGCACACTGGTCCCCCTTCCCAGACCCTCCTCTCACCACCACCGCAGGCAACGCACACTGGTCCCCCTTCCCAGAGCCACCTCTCACCACCGCAGGCAACGCACACTGGTCCCCCTTCCCAGAGCCTCCTGTCACCACCACCGCAGGCAACGCACACTGGTCCCCCTTCCCAGACCCTCCTCTCACCACAGCAGGCAACGCACACTGGTCCCCCTTCCCAGACCCTCCTCTCACCACAGCAGGCAACGCACACTGGTCCCCCTTCCCAGACCCTCCTCTCACCACAGCAGGCAACGCACACTGGTCCCCCTTCCCAGACCCTCCTCTCACCACAGCAGGCAACGCACACTGGTCCCCCTTCCCAGAGCCTCCTGTCACCACCACCGCAGGCAACGCACACTGGTCCCCCTTCCCAGACCCTCCTCTCATCACCACCGCAGGCAACGCACACTGGTCTCCCTTACCAGAGCCTCCTCTCACCACCGCAGGCAACGCACACTGGTCTCCCTTCCCAGAGCCTCCTCTCACCACCGCAGGCAACGCACACTGGTCTCCCTTCCCAGAGCCTCCTCTCACCACCGCAGGCAACGCACACTGGTCCCCCTTCCCAGACCCACCTCTCACCACCGCAGGCAACGCACACTGATCCCCCTTCCCAGACCCACCTCTCACCACCGTAGGCAACGCACACTGGTCCCCCTTCCCAGAGCCTCCTCTCACCACCACAGGCAACGCACACTGGTCCCCCTTCCCAGACCCACCTCTCACCACCGCAGGCAACGCTGGGACTGACTAGGGCCAGTTGAGATGGTGTATGTAATGCATGCGTAGTGTATGTGTGTGTGTGTGTGTGTGTGTGTGTGAGTGTGTGTTTTCACTAGTCATATGCTCTAAGACTGTTCCAGCCAACACACACCAGATCTGGGGATTCACACTCATTCAGACTGGAAAGCAATTTGTCCTGGACAGACTCGAGTCTTCGTCTCCAGGCTGGGATCTGACTGACAGGGAGAACAGAGAACTATACAACTATAAAACTATAAAATAAACTACAGAAATATGCAACTATACAACTACAGAAATATACAACCACATAATTATACAACTATACAACTAGAGAACTACAGTTGAAGTCGGAAGTTTACATACACCTTAGCTAAATACATTTAAACTAAATTTTTCACAATTCCTGACATTTAATCCTAGTAAAAATTCCCTGTCTTAGGTCAGTTAGGATCACCACTTTATTTTAAGAATGTGAAATGTCAGAATAATAGTAGAGAGAATGATTTATTTCAGCTTTTATTTATTTCATCACATTCCCAGTGGGTCAGAAGTTTACATACACTCAATTAGTATTTGGTAGCATTGCCTTTAAATTGTTTAACTTGGGTCAAACGTTTCAGGTAGCCTTCCACAAGCTTCCCACAATAAGTTGGGTGAATTTTGGCCCATTCCTCCTGACAGAGCTGGTGTAACTGAGTCAGGTTTGTAGGCCTCCTTGCTCGCACACGCTTTTTCAGTTCTGCCCACAAATCTTCTGTAGGATTGAGGTCAGGGCTTTGTGATGGCCACTCCAATACCTTGACTTTGTTGTCCTTAAGCCATTTTGCCACAATTTTGGAAGTATGCTTGGGGTCATTGTCCATTTGGAAGAACCATTTGCGACCAAGCTTTAACTTCCTGACTGATGTCTTGAGATGTTGCTTCATATCCACATAATTTTCCTTCCTCATGATGCCATCTATTTTGTGAAGTGCACCAGTCCCTCCTGCAGCAAACCACCCCCACAGCATGATGCTGCCACCCCCGTGCTTCACGGTTGGGATGGTGTTCTTCGGCTTGCAAGACCCCCTTTTTCCTCCAAACATAACAATGGTCATTATGGACAAACAGTTCTATTTTTGTTTAATCAGACAAGAGGACATTTCTCCAAAAAGTAAGATCTTTGTCCCCATGTGCAGTTGCAAACCGTAGTCTGGCTTTTTTATGGCGGTTTTGGAGCAGTGGCTTCTTCCTTGCTGAGCGGCCTTTCAGGTTATGTCGATATAGGACTCGTTTTACTGTGGATATAGATACTTTAGTACCTGTTTCCTCCAGCATCTTCACAAGGTCCTTTGCTGTTGTTCTGGGATTGATTTGCACTTTTCTACCGAAGTACGTTCATCTCTAGGAGACAGAACGCGTCTCCTTCCTGAGCGGTATGACGGCTGCGCGGTCCCATAGTGTTTATACTTTGTACTATTGTTTGTACAGATGAACGTGGTACCTTCAGGCATTTGGACCTTTCTCCCAAGGATGATCCAGACTTGTGGAGGTCTACAATTTTTTTTCTGAGGTCTTGGCTGATTTCTTTTGATTTTCCCATGATGTCAAGCAAAGAGGCACTGAGTTTGAAGGTAGGCCTTGAAATACATCCACAGGTACACCTCCAATTGACTCAAATGATGTCAATTAGCTTATCAGAAGCTTCTAAAGCCATGACATCATTTTCTGGAATTTTCCAAGCTGTTTAAAGGCACAGTCAACTTAGTGTATGTAAACTTCTGACCCACTGGAATTGTGATACAGTGAATTATAAGTGAAATAATCTGCCTGTAAACAATTGTTGGAAAAATTACTTGTGTCATGCACAAAGTAGATGTCCTAACCGACTTGCCAAAACTATAGTTTGTTAACAAGAAATTTGTGGAGTGGTTGAAAAACGAGTTTTAATGACTCCAACCTAAGTGTATGTAAACTTCCGACTTCAACTGTATACAACTATATAACTACATAACTACAGAAGTATACAGCTAATCAACTATACAAATACAGAACTATAGAACTATAGAACTATACAACTACAGAACTAAGCCTCTCTGACTGACAGGACACTCCCTTTCTCTGTTAGTTTTTTTGTTTTTTTGCCTTGTTCAACGATCCTGATCTCATGAGTTTACAGCACAGTCAGGATGGTGGATCAGCCACAGTCAGGATGGTGGATCAGCCACAGTCAGGATGGTGGATCAGCCACAGTCAGGATGGTGGATCAGCCACAGTCAGGATGGTGGATCAGCCACAGTCAGGATGGTGGATCAGCCACAGTCAGGATGGTGGATCAGCCACAGTCAGGATGGTGGATCAGCCACAGTCAGGATGGTGGGTCAGCCACAGTCAGGATGGTGGATCAGCCACAGTCAGGATGGTGGATCAGCCACAGTCAGGATGGTGGATCAGCCACAGTCAGGATGGTGGATCAGCCACAGTCAGGATGGTGGGTCAGCCACAGTCAGGATGGTGGGTCAGCCACAGTCAGGATGGTGGGTCAGCCACAGTCAGGATGGTGGATCAGCCACAGTCAGGATGGTGGATCAGCCACAGTCAGGATGGTGGATCAGCCACAGTCAGGATGGTGGATCAGCCACAGTCAGGATGGTGGCTCAGCCACAGTCAGGATGGTGGATCAGCCACAGTCAGGATGGTGGATCAGCCACAGTCAGGATGGTGGATCAGCCACAGTCAGGATGGTGGATCAGCCACAGTCAGGATGGTGGATCAGCCACAGTCAGGATGGTGGATCAGCCACAGTCAGGATGGTGGATCAGCCACAGTCAGGATGGTGGATCAGCCACAGTCAGGATGGTGGATCAGCCACAGTCAGAATGGTGGATCAGCCACAGTCAGGATGGTGGATCAGCCACAGTCAGGATGGTGGATCAGCCACAGTCAGGATGGTGGATCAGCCACAGTCAGGATGGTGGATCAGCCACAGTCAGGATGGTGGATCATCCACAGTCAGGATGGTGGATCATCCACAGTCAGGATGGTGGATCAGCCACAGTCAGGATGGTGGATCAGCCACAGTCAGGATGGTGGATCATCCATAGTCAGGATGGTGGATCAGCCACAGTCAGGATGGTGGATCAGCCACAGTCAGGATGGTGGATCAGCCTATTGTTTTCTATCAGGATTTGAAGGATTTGATCAGTTCTTGTAAATTCCAAGAACCTTGGCTGGGATCCAGCTAATCTGAGTGATGTAATGGTACATAAAGTAGTATGTGCTTCTGTCCCTATTCAAATCAACCATACATAAAGTAGTATGTGCTTCTGTCCCTATTCAAATCAACCATACATTAATTAATAAATAAACATTATTGTTTCCCCTGCAGCACATTGGGCCAGCCATCCCCGAGGTGAGCTCCATCTGGTTCAAGCTCTACCTGTACCATGTGACCGGCCAGGGTCCTCCCTCCCTGCTGCTGTCCAAGGGCTCCAGGCTCCGGAAACTACCAGACATCTTCCAGGTCAGTCTATAGAAACTACCAGACATCTTCCAGGTCAGTCTATAGAAACTACCAGACATCTTCCAGGGCAGTCTATAGAAACTACCAGACATCTTCCAGGGCAGTCTATAGAAACTACCAGACATCTTCCAGGGCAGTCTATAGAAACTACCAGACATCTTCCAGGGCAGTCTATAGAAACTACCAGACATCTTCCAGGTCAGTCTATAGAAACTACCAGACATCTTCCAGGTCAGTCTATAGAAACTACCAGACATCTTCCAGGTCAGTCTATAGAAACTACCAGACATCTTCCAGGGCAGTCTATAGAAACTACCAGACATCTTCCAGGGCAGTCTATAGAAACTACCAGACATCTTCCAGGTCAGTCTATAGAAACTACCAGACATCTTCCAGGTCAGTCTATAGAAACTACCAGACATCTTCCAGGGCAGTCTATAGAAACTACCAGACATCTTCCAGGGCAGTCTATAGAAACTACCAGACATCTTCCAGGTCAGTCTATAGAAACTACCAGACATCTTCCAGGTCAGTCTATAGAAACTACCAGACATCTTCCAGGTCAGTTTTAACGGTCCAATATTCCGTGGACTGGTTTCCCGGACACAGATTAATTCAATGGAGAATTTACGTTGAAAATCCATTTTAGTCTAGGACTAGGGTTCTTCTGTGTCTGGGAAAGCGCCGGTCCTTGCTGTCTGGTCCGAGAGCTACAACCTGTCATCAGAAAGACAAACTCCGTTCTTCTGGTTGTGAGGATTCCTGGTGATTATTGTATGTGTTCCAGGTTTTTGACAGGTTGCTGATCACTTCCTGGGGTCACGACCCCGGTGTGGTTCCTACGTCCAACGTGCTGACCATGCTCAATGACGCCCTCACGCACTCCGCTGTACTCATACAGGTAACACACACACACACACACTCACTCACTCACACACACACACACACACACACACACTAACGTAAGTGTCTCTGGGTCCACAGGGCCATGGGATGCAGGGTCATGGGGAGACAGTTCATGTCCCCTTCCCGTTTGACCAGGAGGATCTCAAAGGAGGTATCTGCTTCTCTAGCGTCTGTATGTGATACACTGATGATCGTTTCTGATAATCAAGTCAGAGACCTGTTGCTTTCTCTTCCTTCTTTCTCTGGGAACAATTTAATTTGGTTGACTACAAGAAGTGACATGTTAGAAGTATCACATGTAAGAGTTGATATTCAAATATTTCTGTGTGAACCTAGTTTAACCCTTTCTGTTCCCTGTCCTGTCCTGTCCTGTCCCGTCCCGTCCCGCCCCGTCCTGTCCTTTCCCGTCCTGTCCTGTCCTGTCCCGTCCCGTCCCGTCCCGTCCTGTCCTGTCCTGTCCTGTCCTGTCCCGTCCCGTCCCGTCCCGTCCCGTCCCGTCCCGTCCCGTCCCGTCCCGTCCCGTCCTGTCCTGTCCCGTCCCGTCCCGTCCTGTCCTGTCCCGTCCCGTCCCCCCCCTCCCCCAGAGTTCTCCTCCTCCAACATGTGTGTCCACAAGGCCCTGCTGCTGCTGAGGGAGAAGGTGGATCTGGATCACCAGTGTGGATACATCACCATGCTCAACCCCAACAACAGGCACTGCAGGAGGGCCAGCGAGAGCTCCGACGGCAGGGGTGAGTGGAGGGCTGGGGTTAGGGTTGGGACGGTCAGATGGTAGGGGTGAGTGGAGGGCTGGGGTTAGGGTTGGGACGGTCAGATGGTAGGGGTGAGTGGAGGGCTGGGGTTAGGGTTGGGACGGTCAGATGGTAGGGGTGAGTGGAGGGCTGGGGTTAGGGTTGGGACGGTCAGATGGTAGGGGTGAGTGGAGGGCTGGGGTTAGGGTTGGGACGGGGGTGAGTGGAGGGCTGGGGTTAGGGTTGGGACGGGGGTGAGTGGAGGGCTGGGGTTAGGGTTGGGACGGGGGTGAGTGGAGGGCTGGGGTTAGGGTTGGGACGGTCATATAATTTTGGATGAAGGTAATTGGCCAGTCTCCGTAATAACTGTTGGAATGGGAGAAAAAAACCAGTTTTCTTCTCTCCTTCGCTCCTGACTGCATGTGCTGCCATAGAAATAGAATGAATAGAATGGGCGTCTTCAGTGAATATATATATTATTATTTTTTAATATAATTCTGACTGTTTACTTTCATGATGGTCTTCATCCATAACCGTCGGTTGTGCCAGCCCTAGGTGGGTTTGGGGTTAGGATCAGATGGCAGGGGTGGATAGCGGGGCGGGGTGGGTAGCAGTTAGGAGTAGGTCTGATGGCAGGTGGGTAGGAGTTAGGAGTAGGTCTGATGGCAGGTGGGTAACAGAGACAGGGTGGGTCGGGAGGAGGGTTAGGGTATTTTTAAAATTACATTTACCATGGTATTAATGCACTAATTTACATTTATGTCATTTAGCAGACGCTCTTATCCAGAGCGACTTACAAATTGGTGCATTCACCTTATAGCCAGTGGGATAACCACTTTACAATATGTTTTTCACTTCTTTTTTTGGGGTGGGGTAAGGGGGGGTAGAAGGATTACTTTATCCTATCCCAGGTGTTCCTTAAAGAGGTGGGGTTTCAAGTGTCTCCGGAAGGTGGTGAGTGACTCCGCTGTCCTGGCTTCGTGAGGGAGCTTGTTCCACCATTGGTGTGCCAGAGCAGCGAATAGCTTTGACTGGGATGAGCGGGAACTGTGCTTCCGCAGAGGTAGGGGAGCCAGCAGGCCAGAGGTGGATGAACGCAATGCCCTCGTTTGGGTGTAGGGACTGATCAGAGCCTGAAGGTACGGAGGTGCCGTTCCCCTCACAGCTCCGTAGGCAAGCACCATGGTCTTGTAACAGATGCGAGCCTCAACTGGAAGCCAGTGTAGTGTGCGGAGGAGCGGGGTGACGTGAGAGAACTTGGGAAGGTTGAACACCAGATGGGCTGCGGCATTCTGGATGAGTTGTAGGGGTTTAATGGCACAGGCAGGGAGCCCAGCCAACAGCGAGTTGCAGTAATCCAGACGGGAGATGACAAGTGCCTGGATTAGGACCTGTGCCGCTTCCTGTGTAAGGCAGGGTCGTACTCTCCGAATGTTGTAGAGCATGAACCTGCAGGATCGGGTCACCGCCTTGATGTTAGCGGAAAACGACAGGGTGTTGTCCAGGGTCACGCCAAGGCTCTTCACACTCTGGGAGGAGGACACAACGGAGTTGTCAACCGTGATGGCGAGATCATGGAACGGGCAGTCCTTCCCCGGGAGGAAGAGCAGCTCCGTCTTGCCGAGGTTCAGCTTGAGGTGGTGATCCGTCATCCACACTGATATGTCTGCCAGACATGCAGAGATGCGATTCGCCACCTGGTTATCAGAAGGGGGAAAGGAGAAGATTAGTTGTGTATCGTCTGCGTAGCAATGATAGGAGAGACCATGTGAGGATATGACAGAGCCAAGTGACTTGGTGTATAGCGAGAATAGGAGAGGGCCTAGAACTGAGCCATCAGTCTGGTTTAATGATAAGGTACCAGTGAGATAATGATAGCCATCAATCTGGTTTAATTGCTCCTAATTATTTCTCTCATCATTATGATGATCTTTGCTAACAGACGTGTCACCCCGTATGACCTTTCCCACTGAGATAATATAATTAATCCTTATTTAACTTAATTACTGATTTAATTTGATTATAGCAAGAGTCAGAGACCAATGTCTTGGTTTCATTTGACATTGAGAGTTGGACAGACATTGAGATACTCAAAGCTTTTTTAAATGTATTCTATCTGCTACTGGCAGTTCTCTCACCCTGGAATGTGGAATAAAATCCATTAAAATACCCCCCACTGTATAGGCTGGCTCATTTCCCTTCCTCCCACCTACCCATAAAAGATTGTTAAAAATGTATTTGAAAATTGAAATTGAAAAAGTTAACAATGTGAAAAACTAATTGAACTGTCCTCTGAATAAGATAGATGATTATCTTAGTGATTCTGTGTTCTGTCTGGATCAGGGGACCATGTATATAGAACATATACTGTCTGGACCAGGGGACCATGTATATAGAAACATGTCCAGTTTATTGGGTACCGGGTCGGACCCCCGTTTGCCCCCAGAACAGCCTGAATCCTTCGGGGAAATGTTACTCAATTGGTATCAAGGGATCTTTTTCCACCCCTCAATTGTCCAGATCCTGACTCAACAGGAAACAGGATTCGTCGGACAAGTCAATGTTTTTCCACTCCTCAGTTGTCCAGTGTTGGTGATAGGAGTGGAACCCGGTGTGGTCGTCTGCTGCAACAGCCCGTCCGTGACAAGGACCAACTAGATGCTGTTCTCCAAACCACTGTTGTACTGCTCCGTTACTTGTCTGTTTGTGACCCGCCTGTTAGTTTGCACAATTCTTGCCCTTCCCCTTCGACCTCTCTCATCAACAAGCTGTTTTTGCCCGCTGACTGGATGTTTTTTGTTTGTCGCTCCATTCTCTGTAAATCCTAGACACTATCGTGCGTGAAAAGCCCAGGAGGGTAGCCGTTTCTGAGATACTGGATCCGACGCGCCTGGCACCGACGATCATACCACTCTCAAGGTCGTTTAGGTCACTAGTTTTGCCCAGTCTAACGTTCAATTGAACAGTAACTGAATGCCTGGATGCCTGTCTGCCTCCTTTATATAGCAAGCCACGGCCACGTGACTCACTGTCTGTAGGAGCAAACCATTTTTGTGAACAGGGTGGTGTACCTAATGAACTATATAATGAGTGAAGACGGCGCCGACAGACATGGCAGCTCTGCTTCTAGCTCCTAAGCAACTATGCAGTACCTACAGTACCAGTCAAACGTTTGGACACACGTCCTCATCCAAGGGGTTTTCTTTATTTTTACTATTTTTTACATTGTAGAATAATAGTGAAGACATCAAAACTATGAAATAACACACATGGAATCATGTAGTAACCAAAAAAGTGTTAAACAAATCAAAATATATTTTATATTTGAGATTTTTCAAAGTAGCCACCCTTTGCCTTGATGACAGCTTTGCACACTCTTGGCGTTCTTTCAACCAGCTTCATGAGGTAGTCACCTGGAATGTATTTCAATGAACAGGTGTCCCTTGTTAAAAGTTCATTTGTGGAATTTCTTTCCTTCTTAATGCGTTTGAGCCAATCAAGGTAATGCAGTGCCTTGCAAAAGTATTCATCCTCCTTGGTGTTTTTCCCATTTTGTTGCATTACAACCTGTAATTTAAATGGATTTTTATTTGGATTTCATGTAATGGACATACACAAAATAGTCCAAATTGGTGAAGTGAAATGAAAAAAATAACTTGTTTCAAAAAATTCTAAATAATAAATCATGGAAAAGTGGTGCGTGCATATGAATTCACCCCCTTTGCTATGAAGCCCCTAAATAAGATCTGGTGCAACCAATTACCTTCAGAAGTCACATAATTAGTTGAATAAAGTCCACCTGTGTGCAATCTAAGTGTCACATGATCTGTCACATGATCTCAGTATATATACACCTGTTCTGAAAGGCCCCAGAGTCTGCAACACCACTAAGCAAGGGGCACCACCAAGCAAGCGGCACCATGAAGACCAAGAAGCTCTCCAAACAGGTCAGGGACAAAGTTGTGGAGAAGTACAGATCAGGGTTGGGTTATAAAAAAATATCAGAAACATTGAACATCCCACGGAGCACCATTAAATCCATTATAAAAAAATGGAAAGAATATGGCACCACAACAAACCTGCCAAGAGAGGGCCGCCCACCAAAACTCACGGACCAGGCAAGGAGGGCATTAATCAGAGGCAACAAAGAGACCAAAGATAACCCTGAAGGAGCTGCAAAGCTCCACAGCAGAGATTGGAGAATCTGTCCATAGGACCACTTTAAGCTGTACGCTCTACAGAGCTGGGCTTTACAGAAGAGTGGCCAGAAAGCCAGAAAAAAGCCATTGCTTAAAGAAAAAAATAAGCAAACACGTTTGGTGTTCGCCAAAAGGCATGTGGGAGACTCCCCAAACATATGGAAGAAGGTACTCTGGTCAGATGAGACTAAAATTGAGCTTTTTGGCCATCAAGGAAAACGCTATGTCTGGCGCAAACCCAACACCTCTCATCACCCCGAGAACACCATCCCCACAGTGAAGCATGGTGGTGGCAGCATCATGCTGTGGGGATGTTTTTCATCGGCAGGGCCTGGGAAACTGGTCAGAATTGATGGAATGATGGATGGCGCTAAAGACAGGGAAATTCTTAAGGGAAGCGGTAGGCATTTTGTGTAAATCAAATTAAACAAACCCCCAATAAACCATTTTAATTCCAGGTTGTAAGGCAACAAAATAGGAAAAATGCCAAGGGGGGTGAATACTTTCGCAAGCCACTGTAGGAGTGGTATACAGAAGATAGCCCTATTTGGTAAAAGACCAAGTCCATATAATGGCAAGTACAGCTCAAATAAGCAAAGAGAAACGACAGTCCATCATTACTTTAAGACATGAAGGTCAGTCAATCAAGAACTTTGAAAGTTTCTTCAAGTGCAGTCGCAAAAACCATCAAGCACTATGATGAAACTGGCTCTCATGAGGACCGCCACAGGAATGGAAGACCCAGAGTTACCTCTGCTGCAGAGGATAAGTTCATTAGAGTTGTCAGCCTCAGAAATTGCAGCCCAAATAAATGCATCACAGAGTTCAAGTAACAGACACATCTCAACATCAACTGTTCAGAGGAGACTGTGTGAATCAGGCCTTCATGGTCGAATTGCTGCAAAGAAACCACTACTAAAGGACACCAATAAGAAGAAGAGACTTGTTTCGGACAAGAAACACGAGCAATGGACATTAGACCGGTGGAAATCTGTCCTTTGGTCTGATGAGTCCAAATTTGAGATTTTTTGTTCCAACCGCTGTGTCTTTGTGAGACGCAGAGTAGGTGAACGGATGATCTCCGCATGTGTAGTTCCCTCCGTGAAGCATGGAGGAGGAGGTGTGATGGTGTGGGGGTGCTTTGCTGATGACACTGTCAGTGATTTATTTAGTATTTAAGGCACACTTAACCAGCATGGCTACCACAGCATTCTGCAGCGATACGCCATCCCATCTGGTTTGGGCTTAGTGGGACTATAATTTGTTTTTCATCAGGACAATGACCCAAAACACAACTCCAGGCTGTGTAAGGGCTATTTGACCAGGAAGGAGAGTGATGGAGTGCTGCATCAGATGATCTGTCCTCCACAATCACTCGACCTGGTTTGGGATGAGTCGGATCGCAGAGTGAAGGAAAAGCAGCCAACAAGTGCTCAGCATATGTGGGAACTCTCAGCCTTCAACACTATAGTACCCTCCAAGCTCATCATTAAGCTCGGGGCCCTGGATCTGAACCCCGCCCTGTGCAACTGGGTCCTGGACTTCCTGACGGGCCGCCCCCAGGTGGTGAAGGTAGGAAACAACACCTCCACTTCGCTGATCCTCAACACAGGGGACCCACAATGGTGCGTGCTCAGCCCCCTCCTGTACTCCCTGTTCACCCATGACTGCGTAGCCACGCACGCCTCCAACTCAATCATCAAGTTTGTAGATGACACAACAGTAGTAGGCCTGATTAACAGCAAGTTCCTCGGCCTACACATCAACGACAATCTGAAATGGTCCACCCACACAGACATTGTGGTGAAGGGGTATGAAAAATGTATGCACTCACTAACTGTAAGTCGCTCTGGATAAGAGTGTCTGCTAAATGACTCAAATTTAAAAATGTGAAGAAGGCACAACAGCGCCTCTTCAACCTCAGGAGGAAGGCCAAGAAGATCATCAAGGACCTGAGCTACCCAAGCCATGGCCTGTTCACCCCGCTATCATCCAGAAGGCGAGGTCAGTACAGATGCATCAAACCTGGGACCGAGAGACTGAAAAACAGCTTTTATCTCAAGGCCATCAGACTGTTAAATAGCCATCACTAGCCGGCTACCACCCGATTACATAACCCTGCACCTTAGAGGCTGCTGCCCTAAATACATAGACATGGAATCACTGGCCACTTTAATAATGGAACACTAGTCACTTTTTTATAATGTTTACATACTGCTTTACTCATCTCATATGTATATACTGTATTCTACTGTATTCTAGTCTATGCTGCTCTGACATTGCTCATCCTAATATTTATATATTTCTTAATTCCATTCTTTTACTTTTAGATTAGTGTGTATTGTTGTGAATTGTTAGATATTACTGCACTGTTGGAGCTAGGAACACAAGCATTTCGCTACACCCGCAATATCATCCGTGGGGCGGCAGGTAGCTTAGTGGTTAAGAGCGTTGTGCCAGTAACCGAAAGGTCGCTGGTTGTAATCCCGAGCCGACTAGGTGAAAAATCTGTCTGTGCCCTTGAGCAAGGCACTTAACCCTAATTGCACCTGTAAGTCGCTCTGGATAAGAGCGTCTGCTAAATGACTAAAATGTAAATATGTGTATGCGACCAATAAAATGTGATTTGATTGTTATATTGTCTATACAGGAGACAGTCATCTGGGCGGTGGGTAACTATTGTTATATTGTCTATACAGGAGACAGTCATCTGGGCGGTGGGTAACTGTTGTTATATTGTCTATACAGGAGACAGTCATCTGGGCGGTGGGTAACTGTTGTTATATTGTCTATACAGGAGCAGTCATCTGGGCGGTGGGTAACTGTTGTTATATTGTCTATACAGGAGACAGTCATCTGGGCGGTGGGTAACTGTTGTTATATTGTCTATACAGGAGACAGTCATCTGGGCGGTGGGTAACTGTTGTTATATTGTCTATACAGGAGACAGTCATCTGGGCGGTGGGGTAACTGTTGTTATATTGTCTATACAGGAGACAGTCATCTGGGCGGTGGGTAACTGTTGTTATATTGTCTATACAGGAGACAGTCATCTGGGCGGTGGGTAACTGTTGTTATATTGTCTATACAGGAGACAGTCATCTGGGCGGTGGGTAACTGTTGTTATATTGTCTATACAGGAGACAGTCATCTGGGCGGTGGGTAACTGTTGTTATATTGTCTATACAGGAGACAGTCATCTGGGCGGTGGGTAACTGTTGTTATATTGTCTATACAGGAGACAGTCATCTGGGCGGTGGGTAACTGTTGTTATATTGTCTATACAGGAGACAGTCATCTGGGCGGTGGGTAACTGTTGTTATATTGTCTATACAGGAGACAGTCATCTGGGCGGTGGGTAACTGTTGTTATATTGTCTATACAGGAGACAGTCATCTGGGCGGTGGGTAACTGTTGTTATATTGTCTATACAGGAGACAGTCATCTGGGCGGTGGGTAACTGTTGTTATATTGTCTATACAGGAGACAGTCATCTGGGCGGTGGGTAACTGTTGTTATATTGTCTATACAGGAGACAGTCATCTGGGCGGTGGGTAACTGTTGTTATATTGTCTATACAGGAGACAGTCATCTGGGCGGTGGGTAACTGTTGTTATATTGTCTATACAGGAGACAGTCATCTGGGCGGTGGGTAACTGTTGTTATATTGTCTATACAGGAGACAGTCATCTGGGCGGTGGGTAACTGTTGTTATATTGTCTATACAGGAGACAGTCATCTGGGCGGTGGGTTCGAGGCTAACAGCAGCACGGAGTCCTTTGAGCTGGTCACAGAGGACAACAATGAAGGAAAGCCAGCAGCAGAAGGTACAGTGCAGAGGGGCTACTCAGAAGGTACAGTGCAGAGGGGCTACTCAGAAGGTACAGTGCAGAGGGGCTACTCAGAAGGTACAGTGCAGAGGGGGCCTATCAGAAGGTAGAGTGCAGAGGGGGCTATTCAGAAGGTACAGTACAGTGCAGAGGGGCTACTCAGAAGGTACAGTGCAGAGGGGCTACTCAGAAGGTACAGTGCAGAGGGGCTATTCAGAAGGTAGAGTGCAGAGGGGCTATTCAGAAGGTACAGTACAGTGCAGAGGGGCTACTCAGAAGGTACAGTGCAGAGGGGCTATTCAGAAGGTACAGTGCAGAGGGGCTACTCAGAAGGTACAGTGCAGAGGGGCTACTCAGAAGGTACAGTGCAGAGGGGCTACTCAGAAGGTACAGTACAGAGGGGCTACTCAGAAGGTACAGTACAGTGCAGAGGGGCTACTCAGAAGGTACAGTGCAGAGGGGCTACTCAGAAGGTACAGTGCAGAGGGGCTACTCAGAAGGTACAGTGCAGAGGGGCTATTCAGAAGGTACAGTACAGTGCAGAGGGGCTACTCAGAAGGTACAGTGCAGAGGGGCTATTCAGAAGGTACAGTGCAGAGGGGCTACTCAGAAGGTACAGTACAGAGGGGCTACTCAGAAGGTACAGTACAGTGCAGAGGGGCTACTCAGAAGGTACAGTGCAGAGGGGCTACTCAGAAGGTACAGTGCAGAGGGGCTACTCAGAAGGTACAGTGCAGAGGGGCTACTCAGAAGGTACAGTACAGTGCAGAGGGGCTACTCAGAAGGTACAGTAGTGCAGAGGGGCTACTCAGAAGGTACAGTAGCAGGGAGGGGCTACTCAGAAGGTACAGTGCAGAGGGGCTACTCAGAAGGTACAGTAGCAGAGGGGCTACTCAGAAGGTACAGTACAGAGGGGGCTAAATCAGAAGGTACAGTACAGGAGGGGCTACTCAGAAGGTACAGTGCAGGAGGGGGCTACTCAGAAGGTACAGACAGTGCAGAGGGGCTACTCAGAAGGTACAGTGCAGAGGGGCTACTCAGAAGGTACAGTGCAGAGGGGCTACTCAGAAGGTACAGTGCAGAGGGGCTACTCAGAAGGGTACAGTGCAGAGGGGCTACTCAGAAAGGTACAGTGCATGAGGGGCTACTCAGAAGGTACAGTGCAGAGGGGCTACTCAGAAGGTACAGTGCAGAGGGGCTACTCAGAATGGTACAGTGCAGAGGGGCTACTCAGAAGGTACAGTACAGAGGGGCTACTCAGAAGGTACAGTGCAGTACAGAGGGCTACTCAGAAGGTACAGTACAGCAGAGGGGCTACTCAGAAGGTACAGTACAGAGGGCTACTCAGAAGGTACAGTGCAGAGGGGCTACTCAGAAGGTACAGTACAGTGCAGAGGGGCTACTCAGAAGGTACAGTGCAGAGGGGCTACTCAGAAGGTACAGTGCAGAGGGGCTACTCAGAAGGTACAGTGCAGAGGGGCTACTCAGAAGGTACAGTGCAGAGGGGCTACTCAGAAGGTACAGTGCAGCAGAGGGGCTACTCAGAAGGTACAGTACAGAGGGGGCTACTCAGAAGGTACAGTGCAGAGGGGCTACTCAGAAGGTACAGTACAGAGGGGCTACTCAGAAGGTACAGTGCAGAGGGGCTACTCAGAAGGTACAGTGCAGAGGGGCTACTCAGAAGGTACAGTGCAGAGGGGCTACTCAGAAGGTACAGTGCAGAGGGGGCTACTCAGAAGGTACAGTGCAGAGGGGCTACTCACGAAGGTACAGTCCAGTGCAGAGGGTTTATAGAAGGTACAGTACAGAGGGGCTACTCAGAAGGTCCAGTGCGAGGGGTACTCAGAAGGTTACAGTGCAGAGGGGCTTACTCAGATGGACAGTGCAGAGGGGTACTCAGAAGTTACAGTGCAGAGGGGCTACTCAGAAGGTACAGTGGCAGTGGGGTACTAGGAAGGTACAGTTACAGTGCATAGAGGGCTACTCAGAAGGTACAGTACAGTGCAGAGGGCTACTCAGAAAGGTACAGTACAGTGTGGTTTCCGAGGGGCTATCAGAAGGTACAGTACAGAGGGGCTATCTGAAAGGTACAGTGCAGAGGGGCTATCAGAAGGTACCAGTGCAGAGGGGCTAACTCAGAATGTATACCGTACAGACGGGGCTACTCCGAAGGTACAGTACAGAGAGGTGGCTCTCAGAAGGTACAGTGCAGAGAGGCTACTCAGAAGGTACAGTTACAGAGGGCTACTCAGAAGGTACAGTGCAGAGGGGACTACTCAGAAGGTACAAGTGCAGAGAGCGCTACTCAGAAGGTACAGTGCAGAGGGAGTCATACTCAGAAGGTACAGTGCAGAGGGGCTACTCAGAAGGTACAGGTGCAGAGGGGCTACTCAGAAGGTACAGTGCAGAGGGGCTACTCAGAAGGTACAGTGCAGAGGGGCTACTCAGAAGGTACAGTGCAGAGGGGCTACTCAGAAGGTACAGTACAGTGCAGAGGGGCTACTCAGAAGGTACAGTGCAGAGGGGCTACTCAGAAGGTACAGTGCAGAGGGGCTACTCAGAAGGTACAGTGCAGAGGGGCTACTCAGAAGGTAGTACAGTGCAGAGGGGCTACTCAGAAGGTACAGTGCAGAGGGGCTACTCAGAAGGTACAGTGCAGAGGGGCTACTCAGAAGGTACAGTGCAGAGGGGCTACTCAGAAGGTACAGTACAGTGCAGAGGGGCTACTCAGAAGGTACAGTGCAGAGGGGCTACTCAGAAGGTACAGTACAGTGCAGAGGGGCTACTCAGAAGGTACAGTGCAGAGGGGCTACTCAGAAGGTACAGTGCAGAGGGGCTACTCAGAAGGTACAGTGCAGAGGGGCTACTCAGAAGGTACAGTGCAGAGGGGCTACTCAGAAGGTACAGTACAGAGGGGCTACTCAGAAGGTACAGTGCAGAGGGGCTACTCAGAAGGTACAGTGCAGAGGGGCTACTCAGAAGGTACAGTGCAGAGGGGCTACTCAGAAGGTACAGTGCAGAGGGGCTACTCAGAAGGTACAGTGCAGAGGGGCTACTCAGAAGGTACAGTGCAGAGGGGCTACTCAGAAGGTACAGTGCAGAGGGGCTACTCAGAAGGTACAGTGCAGTACAGAGGGGCTACTCAGAAGGTACAGTACAGTGCAGAGGGGCTACTCAGAAGGTACAGTACAGTGCAGAGGGGCTACTCAGAAGGTACAGTGCAGAGGGGCTACTCAGAAGGTACAGTGCAGAGGGGCTACTCAGAAGGTACAGTGCAGAGGGGCTACTCAGAAGGTACAGTGCAGAGGGGCTACTCAGAAGGTACAGTGCAGAGGGGCTACTCAGAAGGTACAGTGCAGAGGGGCTACTCAGAAGGTACAGTACAGTGCAGAGGGGCTACTCAGAAGGTACAGTACAGAGGGGCTACTCAGAAGGTACAGTGCAGAGGGGCTACTCAGAAGGTACAGTACAGAGGGGCTACTCAGAAGGTACAGTACAGAGGGGCTACTCAGAAGGTACAGTGCAGAGGGGCTACTCAGAAGGTACAGTGCAGAGGGGCTACTCAGAAGGTACAGTACAGAGGGGCTACTCAGAAGGTACAGTGCAGAGGGGCTACTCAGAAGGTACAGTACAGTGCAGAGGGGCTACTCAGAAGGTACAGTGCAGAGGGGCTACTCAGAAGGTACAGTGCAGAGGGGCTACTCAGAAGGTACAGTGCAGAGGGGCTACTCAGAAGGTACAGTGCAGAGGGGCTACTCAGAAGGTACAGTGCAGAGGGGCTACTCAGAAGGTACAGTGCAGAGGGGCTACTCAGAAGGTACAGTGCAGAGGGGCTACTCAGAAGGTACAGTGCAGAAGGGGGCTACCTCAGAAGGTACAGTGCAGAGGGGGCTACTCTAGAAGGTACAGTGCGAGAGGGGCAAACAGAAGGTACCGTGACAGAGGGGCTACTCAGAAAGGTACAGAGTGCGAGGGGCTACTCAGAAGGTACAGTGCAGAGGGGCGGCTAGGCTACTCAGAAGAAGGTACAGTGCAGAGGGGCTACTCAGAAGGTACAGTACAGAGGGGGACTACTCAGAAGGTACAGTAGCAGAGGGGCTATCGACGGTACAGTGCGGTGAGGCAAGTACAGTACAGAGGGGCTACTCGAGAAGGGACAGTGCAAGAGAGGGGGCTACTCAGAAGGTACAGTGCAGAGGGGCTACTCAGATGGTACTGTACATTGCAGAGGGGGCTACTCAGAAGGTACAAGTTTCAGAGGGGCTACTCAGAAGGTACATTGCAGAGGGGCTACTCAGAAGGTACAGTGCAGAGGGGCCTACTCTGAAGACGTACAGTGCAGAGGGGCTACTCAGAATGGTAACAGTACAGTGCCGCAGGGGCTACTCAGAAGGTACAGTACAGAGGGGCCTACTCCAGAAGGTACAGTACAGAGGGGCTAACTCAGAAGGTACAGTGTGCAGAAGAGGGGCTACTCAGAAGGTTACAGTGCAGAGGGGCTACTCAGAAGGTACAGTGCAGAGGGGCTACTCAGAAGGTACAGTACAGAGGGGCTACTCAGAAGGTACAGTACAGAGGGGCTACTCAGAAGGTACAGTGCAGAGGGGCTACTCAGAAGGTACAGTGTCAGAGGGGCTACTCAGAAGGTACAGTGCAGAGGGGCTACTCAGAAGGTACAGTGCAGAGGGGCTACTCAGAAGGTACAGTGCAGAGGGGCTACTCAGAAGGTACAGTTGCAGAGGGGCTACTCAGAAGGTACAGTGCAGAGGGGCTACTCAGAAGGTACAGTACAGAGGGGCTACTCAGAAGGTACAGTACAGAGGGGCTACTCAGAAGGAGTACAGGTACAGAGGGGCTACTCAGAAGGTACAGTGCAGAGGGGCTACTCAGAAGGTACAGTGCAGGCGAGGGGCTACTCAGAAGGTACAGTACAGAGGGGCTACTCAGTAGGTACAGTACAGAGGGGCTACTCAGAAGGTACAGTACAGAGGGGCTACTCAGAAGGTACAGTGCAGAGGGGCTACTCAGAAGGTACAGTGCAGAGGGGCTACTCAGAAGGTACAGTACAGTGCAGAGGGGCTACTCAGAAGGTACAGTGCAGAGGGGCTACTCAGAAGGTACAGTGCAGAGGGGCTACTCAGAAGGTACAGTGCAGAGGGGCTACTCAGAAGGTACAGTGCAGAGGGGCTACTCAGAAGGTACAGTGCAGGTGAGGGGCTACTCAGAAGGTACAGTGCAGAGGGGCTACTCAGAAGGTACAGTACAGAGGGGCTACTCAGAAGGTACAGTGCAGAGGGGCTACTCAGAAGGTACAGTGCAGAGGGGCTACTCAGAAGGTACAGTGCAGAGGGGCTACTCAGAAGGTACAGTGCAGAGGGGCTACTCAGAAGGTACAGTGCAGAGGGGCTACTCAGAAGGTACAGTGCAGAGGGGCTACTCAGAAGGTACAGTGCAGAGGGGCTACTCAGAAGGTACAGTACAGTGCAGAGGGGCTACTCAGAAGGTACAGTGCAGAGGGGCTACTCAGAAGGTACAGTGCAGAGGTGGGCTACTCAGAAGGTACAGTGCAGAGGGGCTACTCAGAAGGTACAGTGCAGAGGGGCTACTCAGAAGGTACAGTGCAGAGGGGCTACTCAGAAGGTACAGTGCAGAGGGGCTACTCAGAAAGGTACAGTGCAGAGGGGCTACTCAGAAGGTACAGTGCAGAGGGGCTACTCAGAAGGTACAGTGCAGAGGGGCTACTCAGAAGGTACAGTGCAGAGGGGCTACTCAGAAGGTACAGTGCAGAGGGGCTACTCAGAAGGTACAGTGCAGAGGGGCTACTCAGAAGGTACAGTGCAGAGGGGCTACTCAGAAGGTACAGTGCAGAGGGGCTACTCAGAAGGTACAGTACAGAGGGGCTACTCAGAAGGTACAGTGCAGAGGGGCTACTCAGAAGGTACAGTACAGTGCAGAGGGGCTACTCAGAAGGTACAGTGCAGAGGGGCTACTCAGAAGGTACAGTACAGAGGGGCTACTCAGAAGGTACAGTACATTGCAGAGGGGCTACTCAGAAGGTACAGTGCAGAGGGGCTACTCAGAAGGTACAGTACAGAGGGGCTACTCAGAAGGTACAGTACAGAGGGGCTACTCAGAAGGTACAGTACAGTGCAGAGGGGCTACTCAGAAGGTACAGTACAGTGCAGGGGCTACTCAGAAGGTACAGTGCAGAGGGCTACTCAGAAGGTACAGTACAGAGGGGCTACTCAGAAGGTACAGTGCAGAGGGGCTACTCAGAAGGTACAGTGCAGAGGGGCTACTCAGAAGGTACAGTGCAGAGGGGCTACTCAGAAGGTACAGTGCAGAGGGGCTACTCAGAAGGTACAGTGCAGAGGGCTACTCAGAAGGTACAGTGCAGAGGGGCTACTCAGAAGGTACAGTGCAGAGGGGCTACTCAGAAGGTACAGTGCAGAGGGGCTACTCAGAAGGTACAGTACAGAGGGGCTACTCAGAAGGTACAGTACAGAGGGGCTACTCAGAAGGTACAGTGCGGTGAGGCTACTCAGAAGGTACAGTACAGAGGGGCTACTCAGAAGGTACAGTACAGAGGGGCTACTCAGAAGGTACAGTACAGAGGGGCTACTCAGAAGGTACAGTGCAGAGGGGCTACTCAGAAGGTACAGTGCGGCGGGGCTACTCAGAAGGTACAGTGCAGAGGGGCTACTCAGTAGGTACAGTACAGAGGGGCTACTCAGAAGGTACAGTACAGAGGGGCTACTCAGAAGGTACAGTACAGAGGGGCTACTCAGAAGGTACAGTGCAGAGGGGCTACTCAGAAGGTACAGTGCAGTACAGAGGGGCTACTCAGAAGGTACAGTACAGAGGGGCTACTCAGAAGGTACAGTGCAGAGGGGCTACTCAGAAGGTACAGTGCAGAGGGGCTACTCAGAAGGTACAGTGCAGAGGGGCTACTCAGAAGGTACAGTGCAGAGGGGCTACTCAGAAGATACAGTACATTGCAGAGGGGCTACTCAGAAGGTACAGTACAGTGCAGTGGGGCTACTCAGAAGGTACAGTACAGAGGGGCTACTCAGAAGGTACAGTACAGAGGGGCTACTCAGAAGGTACAGTGCAGAGGGGCTACTCAGAAGGTACAGTGCAGAGGGGCTACTCAGAAGGTACAGTACAGAGGGGCTACTCAGAAGGTACAGTGCAGAGGGGCTACTCAGAAGGTACAGTGCAGAGGGGCTACTCAGAAGGTACAGTGCAGAGGGGCTACTCAGAAGGTACAGTGCAGAGGGGCTACTCAGAAGGTACAGTGCAGAGGGGCTACTCAGAAGGTACAGTGCAGAGGGGCTACTCAGAAGGTACAGTGCAGAGGGGCTACTCAGAAGGTACAGTGCAGAGGGGCTACTCAGAAGGTACAGTGCAGAGGGGCTACTCAGAAGGTACAGTGCAGAGGGGCTACTCAGAAGGTACAGTGCAGAGGGGCTACTCAGAAGGTACAGTGCAGAGGGGCTACTCAGAAGGTACAGTACAGAGGGGCTACTCAGAAGGTACAGTACAGAGGGGCTACTCAGAAGGTACAGTGCAGAGGGGCTACTCAGAAGGTACAGTGCAGAGGGGGCTACTCAGAAGGTACAGTGCAGAGGGGCTACTCAGAAGGTACAGTGCAGAGGGGCTACTCAGAAGGTACAGTGCAGAGGGGCTACTCAGAAGGTACAGTGCAGAGGGGGCTACTCAGAAGGTACAGTGCAGAGGGGCTACTCAGTAAGGTACAGTACAGAGGGGCTACTCAGAAGGTACAGTGCAGAGGGGCTACTCAGAAGGTACAGTGCAGAGGGGCTACTCAGAAGGTACAGTGCAGAGGGGCTACTCAGAAGGTACAGTGCAGTTACAGAGGGGCTACTCAGAAGGTACAGTACAGAGGGGCTACTCAGAAGGTACAGTGCAGAGGGGCTACTCAGAAGGTACAGTGCAGAGGGGCTACTCAGAAGGTACAGTGCAGAGGGGCTACTCAGAAGGTACAGTGCAGAGGGGCTACTCAGAAGGTACAGTACAGTGCAGAGGGGCTACTCAGAAGGTACAGTGCAGAGGGGCTACTCAGAAGGTACAGTGCAGAGGGGCTACTCAGAAGGTACAGTACAGAGGGGCTACTCAGAAGGTACAGTGCAGAGGGGCTACTCAGAAGGTACAGTACAGAGGGGCTACTCAGAAGGTACAGTGCAGAGGGGCTACTCAGAAGGTACAGTGCAGAGGGGCTACTCAGAAGGTACAGTACAGAGGGGCTACTCAGAAGGTACAGTGCAGAGGGGCTACTCAGAAGGTACAGTGCAGAGGGGCTACTCAGAAGGTACAGTGCAGAGGGGCTACTCAGAAGGTACAGTGCAGAGGGGCTACTCAGAAGGTACAGTGCAGAGGGCTACTCAGAAGGTACAGTGCAGAGGGGCTACTCAGAAGGTACAGTGCAGAGGGGCTACTCAGAAGGTACAGTGCAGAGGAGCTACTCAGAAGGTACAGTGCAGAGGGGCTACTCAGAAGGTACAGTACAGAGGGGCTACTCAGAAGGTACAGTGCAGAGGGGCTACTCAGAAGGTACAGTGCAGAGGGGCTACTCAGAAGGTACAGTACAGAGGGGCTACTCAGAAGGTACAGTACAGATGGGCTACTCAGAAGGTACAGTGCAGAGGGGCTACTCAGAAGGTACAGTACAGTGCAGAGGGGCTACTCAGAAGGTACAGTGCAGAGGGGCTACTCAGAAGGTACAGTGCAGAGGGGCTACTCAGAAGGTACAGTGCAGAGGGGCTACTCAGAAGGTACAGTGCAGAGGGGCTACTCAGAAGGTACAGTGCAGAGGGGCTACTCAGAAGGTACAGTGCAGAGGGGCTACTCAGAAGGTACAGTGCAGAGGGGCTACTCAGAAGGTACAGTGCAGAGGGGCTACTCAGAAGGTACAGTGCAGAGGGGCTACTCAGAAGGTACAGTGCAGAGGGGCTACTCAGAAGGTACAGTGCAGAGGGGCTACTCAGAAGGTACAGTGCAGAGGAGGCTACTCAGAAGGTACAGTGCAGAGGGGCTACTCAGAAGGTACAGTACAGAGGGGCTACTCAGAAGGTACAGTGCAGAGGGGCTACTCAGAAGGTACAGTGCAGAGGGGCTACTCAGAAGGTACAGTACAGAGGGGCTACTCAGAAGGTACAGTACAGAGGGGCTACTCAGAAGGTACAGTGCAGAGGGGCTACTCAGAAGGTACAGTACAGTGCAGAGGGGCTACTCAGAAGGTACAGTACAGTGCAGAGGGGCTACTCAGAAGGTACAGTGCAGAGGGGCTACTCAGAAGGTACAGTGCAGAGGGGCTACTCAGAAGGTACAGTGCAGAGGGGCTACTCAGAAGGTACAGTGCAGAGGGGCTACTCAGAAGGTACAGTGCAGAGGGGCTACTCAGAAGGTACAGTGCAGAGGGCTACTCAGAAGGTACAGTGCAGAGGGGCTACTCAGAAGGTACAGTGCAGAGGGGCTACTCAGAAGGTACAGTGCAGAGGGGCTACTCAGAAGGTACAGTGCACAGAGGGGCTACTCAGAAGGTACAGTACAGAGGGGCTACTCAGAAGGTACAGTACAGTGCAGAGGGGCTACTCAGAAGGTACAGTGCAGAGGGGCTACTCAGAAAGGTACAGTGCAGAGGGGCTACTCAGAAGGTACAGTACAGAGGGGCTACTCAGAAGGTACAGTGCAGAGGGGATACTCAGAAGGTACAGTGCAGAGGGGCTACTCAGAAGGTACAGTGCAGAGGGGCTACTCAGATGGTACAGTGCAGAGGGGCTACTCAGAAGGTACAGTGCAGAGGGGGCTACTCAGAAGGTACAGTGCAGAGGGGCTACTCAGAAGGTACAGTGCAGAGGGGCTACTCAGAAGGTACAGTACAGAGGGGCTACTCAGAAGGTACAGTGCAGAGGGGCTACTCAGAAGGTACAGTGCAGAGGGGCTACTCAGAAGGTACAGTGCAGAGGGGCTACTCAGAAGGTACAGTGCAGAGGGGCTACTCAGAAGGTACAGTGCGGTGAGGCTACTCAGAAGGTACAGTGCAGAGGGGCTACTCAGAAGGTACAGTACAGAGGGGCTACTCAGAAGGTACAGTGCAGAGGGGCTACTCAGAAGGTACAGTGCAGAGGGGCTACTCAGAAGGTACAGTGCAGAGGGGCTACTCAGAAGGTACAGTACAGAGGGGCTACTCAGAAGGTACAGTGCAGAGGGGCTACTCAGAAGGTACAGTACAGTGCAGAGGGGCTACTCAGAAGGTACAGTGCAGAGGGGCTATTCAGAAGGTACAGTGCAGAGGGGATACTCAGAAGGTACAGTGCAGAGGGGCTACTCAGAAGGTACAGTGCAGAGGGCTACTCAGAAGGTACAGTACAGAGGGGCTACTCAGAAGGTACAGTGCAGAGGGGCTACTCAGAAGGTACAGTGCAGAGGGCTACTCAGAAGGTACAGTGCAGAGGGGCTACTCAGAAGGTACAGTGCAGAGGGGCTACTCAGAAGGTACAGTGCAGAGGGGCTACTCAGAAGGTACAGTGCAGAGGGGCTACTCAGAAGGTACAGTGCAGAGGGGCTACTCAGAAGGTACAGTGCAGAGGGGCTACTCAGAAGGTACAGTGCAGAGGGGCTACTCAGAAGGTACAGTACAGAGGGGCTACTCAGAAGGTACAGTGCAGAGGGGCTACTCAGAAGGTACAGTGCAGAGGGGCTACTCAGAAGGTACAGTACAGAGGGGCTACTCAGAAGGTACAGTACAGAGGGGCTACTCAGAAGGTACAGTGCAGAGGGGCTACTCAGAAGGTACAGTACAGTGCAGAGGGGCTACTCGAAGGTACAGTGCAGAGGGGCTATCAGAAGGTACAGTGCAGAGGGGCTACTCAGAAGGGTACAGTGCAGAGGGGCTACTCAGAAGGTACAGTGCAGAGGGGCTACTCAGAAGGTACAGTGCAGAGGGGCTACTCAGAAGGTACAGTGCAGCGGGGCTACTCAGAAGGTACAGTGCAGAGCGGGGCTACTCAGTGGTACAGTACAGAGGGGCTACTCAGAAGGTACAGTACAGAGGGGCTACTCAGAAGGTACAGTGGCAGAGGGGCTACTCAGAAGGTACAGTGCAGAGGGGCTACTCAGAAGGTACAGTGCAGTACAGAGGGGCTACTCAGAAGGTACAGTACAGAGGGGCTACTCAGAAGGTACAGTGCAGAGGGGCTACTCAGAAGGTACAGTGCAGAGGGGCTACTCAGAAGGTACAGTGCAGAGGGGCTACTCAGAAGGTACAGTGCAGAGGGGCTACTCAGAAGATACAGTACAGTGCAGAGGGGCTACTCAGAAGGTACAGTACAGAGGGGCTACTCTGAAGGTACAGTGCAGAGGGGCTACTCAGAAGGTACAGTACAGAGGGGCTACTCAGAAGGTACAGTGCAGAGGGGCTACTCAGAAGGTACAGTACAGAGGGGCTACTCAGAAGGTACAGTGCAGAGGGGCTACTCAGAAGGTACAGTGCAGAGGGGCTACTCAGAAGGTACAGTACAGAGGGGCTACTCAGAAGGTACAGTGCAGAGGGGCTACTCAGAAGGTACAGTACAGAGGGGCTACTCAGAAGGTACAGTACAGAGGGGCTACTCAGAAGGTACAGTGCAGAGGGGCTACTCAGAAGGTACAGTGCAGAGGGGCTACTCAGAAGGTACAGTGCAGAGGGGCTACTCAGAAGGTACAGTGCAGAGGGGCTACTCAGAAGGTACAGTGCAGAGTGAGGCTACTCAGAAGGTACAGTGCAGAGGGGCTACTCAGAAGGTACAGTGGCAGAGGGGCTACTCAGAAGGTACAGTGCAGAGGGGCTACTCAGAAGGTACAGTGCAGAGGGGCTACTCAGAAGGTACAGTACAGAGGGGCTACTCAGAAGGTACAGTACAGATGGGCTACTCAGAAGGTACAGTGCAGAGGGGCTACTCAGAAGGTACAGTACAGTGCAGAGGGGCTACTCAGAAGGTACAGTGCAGAGGGGCTATTCAGAAGGTACAGTGCAGAGGGGATACTCAGAAGGTACAGTGCAGAGGGGCTACTCAGAAGGTACAGTGCAGAGGGGCTACTCAGAAGGTACAGTACAGAGGGGCTACTCAGAAGGTACAGTGCAGAGGGGCTACTCAGAAGGTACAGTACAGAGGGGCTACTCAGAAGGTACAGTGCAGAGGGGCTACTCAGAAGGTACAGTGCAGAGGGGCTACTCAGAAGGTACAGTGCAGAGGGGCTACTCAGAAGGTACAGTGCAGAGGGGCTACTCAGAAGGTACAGTGCAGAGGGGCTACTCAGAAGGTACAGTGCGGTGAGGCTACTCAGAAGGTACAGTGCAGAGGGGCTACTCAGAAGGTACAGTACAGAGGGGCTACTCAGAAGGTACAGTGCAGAGGGGCTACTCAGAAGGTACAGTGCAGAGGGGCTACTCAGAAGGTACAGTACAGAGGGGCTACTCAGAAGGTACAGTACAGAGGGGCTACTCAGAAGGTACAGTGCAGAGGGGCTACTCAGAAGGTACAGTACAGTGCAGAGGGGCTACTCAGAAGGTACAGTGCAGAGGGGCTATCAGAAGGTACAGTGCAGAGGGGCTACTCAGAAGGTACAGTGCAGAGGGGTCTACTCAGAAGGTACAGTGCAGAGGGGCTACTCAGAAGGTACAGTGCAGAGGGGGCTACTCAGAAGGTACAGTGCAGAGGGGCTACTCAGAAGGTACAGTGCAGAGGGGCTACTCAGAAGGTACAGTGCAGAGGGGCTACTCAGAAGGTACAGTACAGAGGGGCTACTCAGAAGGTACAGTACAGTACAGAGGGGCTACTCAGAAGGTACAGTACAGAGGGGCTACTCAGAAGGTACAGTACAGAGGGGCTACTCAGAAGGTACAGTACAGAGGGGCTACTCAGAAGGTACAGTACAGTGCAGAGGGGCTACTCAGAAGGTACAGTACAGAGGGGCTACTCAGAAGGTACAGTGCAGGGGGCTACTCAGAAGGTACAGTACAGTGCAGAGGGGGCTACTCAGAAGGTACAGTACAGAGGGGCTACTCAGAAGGTACAGTGCAGAGGGGCTACTCAGAAGGTACAGTGCAGAGGGGGCTACTCAGAAGGTACAGTGGCAGAGGGGCTACTCAGAAGGTACAGTGCAGAGGGGCTACTCAGAAGGTACAGTACAGTGCAGAGGGGCTACTCAGAAGGTACAGTACAGAGTGGGCTACTCAGAAGGTACAGTGCAGAGGGGCTACTCAGAAGGTTACAGTACAGAGGGGCTACTCAGAAGGTACAGTGCAGAGGGGCTATTCTCAGAAGGTACAGTACAGAGGGGCTACTCAGAAGGTACAGTACAGCAGAGGGGCTACTCAGAAGGTACAGTGCAGAGGGCTACTCAGAAGGTACAGTGCAGAGGGGCTACTCAGAAGGTACAGTGCAGAGGGGCTACTCAGAAGGTACAGTGCAGAGGGGGCTACTCAGAAGGTACAGTGCGAGTGGGCTACTCAGAAGGTACAGTGCAGAGGGCTACTCAGAAGGTACAGTCAGAGGGGCTACTCAGAAGGTACAGTGCAGAGGGGCTACTCAGAAGGTACAGTGCAGAGGGGCTACTCAGAAGGTACAGTACAGAGGGGCTACTCAGAAAGGTACAGTACAGAGGGGCTACTCAGAAGGTACAGTGCAGAGGGGCTACTCAGAAGTACAGTACAGTGCAGAGGGGCTACTCAGAAGGTACAGTACAGTGCAGAGGGGCTACTCAGAAGGTACAGTGCAGAGGGCCTACTCAGAAGGTGTACAGTACAGATGGGGCTACTCAGAAGGTACAGTGCAGAGGGGTACTCAGAAGGTACAGTGCAGAGGGGCTACTCAGAAGGTACAGTGCAGAGGGGCTACTCAGAAGGTACAGTGCAGAGGGGCTACTCAGAAGGTACAGTGCAGAGGGGCTACTCAGAAGGTACAGTGCAGAGGGGCTACTCAGAAGGTACAGTGCAGAGGGGCTACTCAGAAGGTACAGTGCAGAGGGGCTACTCAGAAGGGTACAGTGCAGAGGGGCTACTCAGAAGGTACAGTGCAGAGGGGCTACTCAGAAGGTACAGTGCAGAGGGGCTACTCAGAAGGTACAGTGCAGAGGGGCTACTCAGAAGGTACAGTTGCAGAGGGGCTACTCAGAAGGTACAGTACAGAGGGGCTACTCAGAAGGTACAGTACAGAGGGGCTACTCAGAAGGTACAGTGCAGAGGAGGGGCTACTCAGAAGGTACAGTGCAGAGGGGCTACTCAGAAGGTACAGTACAGAGGGGCTACTCAGAAGGTACAGTACAGAGGGGCTACTCAGAAGGTACAGTGCAGAGGGGCTACTCAGAAGGTACAGTGCAGAGGGGCTACTCAGAAGGTACAGTGCACAGAGGGGCTACTCAGAAGGTACAGTGCAGAGGGGCTACTCAGAAGGTACAGTACAGTGCAGAGGGGCTACTCCAGAAGGTACAGTGCAGAGGGGCTACTCAGAAGGTACAGTGCAGAGGGGCTACTCAGAAGGTACAGTACAGAGGGGCTACTCAGAAGGTACAGTGCAGAGGGGCTACTCAGAAGGTACAGTGCAGAGGGGCTACTCAGAAGGTACAGTGCAGAGGGGCTACTCAGAAGGTACAGTGCAGAGGGGCTACTCAGAAGGTACAGTGCAGAGGGGCTACTCAGAAGGTACAGTGCAGAGGGGCTACTCAGAAGGTACAGTGCAGAGGGGCTACTCAGAAGGTACAGTGCAGAGGGGCTACTCAGAAGGTACAGTGCAGAGGGGCTACTCAGAAGGTACAGTGCAGAGGGGCTACTCAGAAGGTACAGTGCAGAGGGGCTACTCAGAAGGTACAGTACAGAGGGGCTACTCAGAAGGTACAGTGCAGAGGGGCTACTCAGAAGGTACAGTACAGTGCAGAGGGGCTACTCAGAAGGGACAGTGCAGAGGGGCTACTCAGAAGGTACAGTACAGAGGGGCCTACTCAGAAGGTACAGTACAGTGCTTGCACAGTAGGGGGCTACTCGAAATGGTTCATTTAGAGGGTGATGGAATACTCAGAAGGTACAGTACAGAGGGGCTACTCAGTAGGTTACAGTGCAGTGGGTGGGGGATTCTCAGAAGGATACGAGTACAGTGCTGAGGGGCTCTACTCAGAAGGTAACAGTACAGTGCAGTGGGGTCTACTCTGAAGGTAACATACAGAGGGGCACGTTGGGGCGGGGATAATCAGAAGGTACAGTTCAGAGGGGGCGTACTCAGAGGGTACAGTAGCAGGAAGGGGCTACTCAGAAGGGTACAGTGCAGAGGGGCCTACTCAGAAGGTACAGTGCAGAGGGGCTACTCAGAAGGAGACAGTAGCAGAGGGGCTACTCAGAAGGTACAGTAGCAGAGGGGTGGCTACTCGTAGGTACAGTGCAGAGGGGTGCTACTCAGAAGGTACAGGTGCTGAGGGGCTACTCAGTAGGTACAGTGCTGAGGGGGGCTACTCAGAAGGTACTGTGCAGGATGGGCTACTCAGAAGGTACAGTGCAGAGGGGCTACTCAGAAGGTACAGTGCAGAGGGGCTACTCAGAAGGTACAGTGCAGAGGGGCTACTCAGAAGGTACAGTACAGAGGGGCTACTCAGAAGGTACAGTACAGAGGGGCTACTCAGAAGGTACAGTGCAAGAGGGGCTACTCAGAAGGTACAGTGCAGAGGGGCTACTCAGAAGGTACAGTACAGAGGGGCTACTCAGAAGGTACAGTGCAGAGGGGCTACTCAGAAGGTACAGTGCAGAGGGGCTACTCAGAAGGTACAGTGCAGAGGGGGCTACTCATAAGGTACAGTGCAGAGGGGCTACTCAGAAGGTACATTGTACAGAGGGGCTACTCAGAAGGTACAGTACAGAGGGGCTACTCAGAAGGTACAGTGCAGAGGGGCTACTCAGAAGGTACAGTGCAGAGGGGCTACTCAGAAGGTACAGTGCAGAGAGGGCTACTCAGAAGGTACAGTACAGAGGGGCTACTCAGAAGGTACAGTGCAGAGGGGCTACTCAGAAGGTACAGTGCAGAGGGGCTACTCAGAAGGTACAGTGCAGAGGGGCTACTCAGAAGGTACAGTGCAGAGGGGCTACTCAGAAGGTACAGTGCAGAGGGGCTACTCAGAAGGTACAGTGCGGCGGGGCTACTCAGAAGGTACAGTGCGGCGGGGCTACTCAGTAGGTACAGTACAGAGGGGCTACTCAGAAGGTACAGTGCAGAGGGGCTACTCAGAAGGTACAGTACAGAGGGGCTACTCAGAAGGTACAGTGCAGAGGGGCTACTCAGAAGGTACAGTGCAGAGGGGCTACTCAGAAGGTACAGTACAGAGGGGCTACTCAGAAGGTACAGTGCAGAGGGGCTACTCAGAAGGTACAGTGCAGAGGGGCTACTCAGAAGGTACAGTGCAGAGGGGCTACTCAGAAGGTACAGTGCAGAGGGGCTACTCAGAAGATAGGTACAGTGCAGAGGGGCTACTCAGAAGGTACAGTGCAGAGGGGCTACTCAGAAGGTACAGTGCAGAGGGGCTACTCAGAAGGTACAGTGCAGAGGGGCTACTCAGAAGGTACAGTGCAGAGGGGCTACTCAGAAGGTACAGTACAGAGGGGCTACTCAGAAGGTACAGTGCAGAGGGGCTACTCAGAAGGTACAGTGCAGAGGGGCTACTCAGAAGGTACAGTACAGAGGGGCTACTCAGAAGGTACAGTGCAGAGGGGCTACTCAGAAGGTACAGTACAGAGGGGCTACTCAGAAGGTACAGTACAGAGGGGCTACTCAGAAGGTACAGTGCAGAGGGGCTACTCAGAAGGTACAGTGCAGAGGGGCTACTCAGAAGGTACAGTGCAGAGGGGCTACTCAGAAGGTACAGTGCAGAGGGGCTACTCAGAAGGTACAGTGCAGAGGGGCTACTCAGAAGGTACAGTGCAGAGGGGCTACTCAGAAGGTACAGTACAGAGGGGCTACTCAGAAGGTACAGTGCAGAGGGGCTACTCAAGAAGGTACAGTGCAGAGGGGCTACTCAGAACGGTACAGTACAGTGCAGCAGGGGCTACTCAGAAGGTACAGTACAGATGGGCTACTCAGAAGGTACAGTATGCAGAGGTGCTACTCACGAAGGTACAGTACAGTGCAGAGGGGCTACTCAAGAAGGTACAGTGCAGAGGGGCTACTCAGAAGGTAGAGTGCAGAAGGGGCTACTCAGAAGGTACAGTGCAGAGGGGCTACCTACTCAGAACGGCTACAGTGCAGAGGTGGCTACTCAGAAGGTACAGAGTACAGAGGGGGCTACTCAGAAGGTACAGTAAGCAGAGGGGCTACTCAGAAGGTACAGTACCAGAGGGGCTACTCAGAAGTACAGTGCCAGAGGGGCTACTCAGAAGGTACAGTGCAGAGGGGCTACTCAGAAGGTACAGTAGCAGAGGGGCTACTCAGAAGGTACAGTGCAGAGGGGCTACTCAGAAGGTACAGTGCAGAGGGGGGCTACTCAGAAGGTACAGTGCAGAGGGCTACTCAGAAGGTACAGTGCAGAGGGGCTACTCAGAAGGTACAGTGCAGAGGGGCTACTCAGAAGGTACAGTGCAGAGGGGGCTACTCAGAAGGTACAGTGCAGAGGGGCTACTCAGAAGGTACAGTGCAGAGGGGCTACTCAGAAGGTACAGTGCAGATGGGCTACTCAGAAGGTACAGTGCAGAGGGGCTACTCAGAAGGTTACAGTACAGTGAGGGGCTACTCAGAAGGTACAGTAGCAGATGGGGCTACTCAGAAGGTACAGTTGCTGAGGGGCTACTCAGAAGGTACAGTGCAGAGGGGCTACTCAGAAGGTACAGTGCAGAGGGGCTACTCAGAAGGTACAGTTGCAGAGGGGCTACTCAGAAGGGTACAGTGCAGAGGGGGTCTACTCAGAATGGTACAGTGCGCGACTGGGGGGGCTAGGCCGGGGCTACTCAGTAGGTACAGTACAGAGGGGCTACTCCAGAAGGTACAGTACAGAGGGGCGTACTCAGAAGGTACAGTACAGAGGGGCTACTCAGAAGGTACAGTGCAGAGGGGGCTACTCAGAAGGTACAGCAGTACAGAGGGGCTACTCAGAAGGTACAGTACAGAGGGGCCTACTCAGAAGGTACAGTGCAGAGGGGTACTCAGAAGGTACAGTGCAGAGGGGCTACTACAGAAGGTACAGTGCAGAGGCGGCTACTCAGAAGGTACAGTGCAGAGGGTGAGGGGCCTACTCACGAAGATACAGTCAGTGCAGAGGGGGCCTACTCAGAAGGTACCAGTACAGAGGGGCTTGGGGCCTATCTGAAGTACAGTGCAGAGGGGCTACTCAGACAGGTACAGTACAGAGGGGCTACTCAGAAGGTACAATGCAGAGGGGCTACTCAGATGGTACAGTACAGAGGGGCTACTCAGAAGGTACAGTGCAGAGGGGCTACTCAGAAGGTACAGTGCAGAGGGGCTACTCAGAAGGTACAGTACAGAGGGGCTACTCAGAAGGTACAGTGCAGAGGGGCTACTCAGAAGGTACAGTGCAGAGGGGCTACTCAGAAGGTACAGTACAGAGGGGCTACTCAGAAGGTACAGTGCAGAGGGGCTACTCAGAAGGTACAGTGCAGAGGGGCTACTCAGAAGGTACAGTGCAGAGGGGCTACTCAGAAGGTACAGTGCAGAGGGGCTACTCAGAAGGTACAGTGCGTGAGGGCTACTCAGAAGGTACAGTGCAGAGGGGCTACTCAGAAGGTACAGTACAGAGGGGCTACTCAGAAGGTACAGTGCAGAGGGGCTACTCAGAAGGTACAGTGCAGAGGGGCTACTCAGAAGGTACAGTAGCAGAGGGGCTACTCAGAAGGTACAGTACAGATGGGCTACTCAGAAGGTACAGTGCAGAGGGGCTACTCAGAAGACAGTACAGTGCAGAGGGGGCTACTCAGAAGGTACAGTGCAGAGGGGGCTACTCAGAAGGTACAGTGCAGAGGGGCTACTCAGAAGGTACAGTGCAGAGGGGCTACTCAGAAGGTACAGTGCAGAGGGGCTACTCAGAAGGTACAGTACAGAGGGGCTACTCAGAAGGTACAGTACAGAGGGGCTACTCAGAAGGTACAGTGCAGAGGGGCTACTCAGGAAGGTACAGTACAGAGGGGCTACTCAGAAGGTACAGTACAGAGGGGCTACTCAGAAGGTACAGTGCAGAGGGGCTACTCAGAAGGTACAGTGCAGAGGGTGCTACTCAGAAGGTACAGTGCAGAGGGGCTACTCAGAAGGTACAGTGCAGAGGGGCTACTCAGGAAGGTACAGTGCAGAGGGGGCTACTTCAGAAGGTACAGTACAGAGGGGCTACTCAGAAGGTTACAGTGCAGAGGGGCCTACTCAGAAGGTACAGTACAGAGGGGGCTACTCAGAAGGTACAGTACAGAGGGGGCTACTCAGAAGGTACAGTACAGAGGGGCTACTCAGAAGGGTACAGTGCAGAGGGGCCTACTCAGAAGGTACAGTAGCAGAGTACAGAGGGGCTACTCAGAAGGTACAGTGCAGTAGGGGCTTACTCAGAAGGTACAGTGCAGAGGGGAGAATACTCAGCAAGGTACAGTTACAGAGAGGCTACTCAGAGGTACAGTGCAGAGGGGCTACTCAGAGGTACAGGTACAGTACAGTGCAGAGGGGCTACTCAGAAGGTACAGTTACAGAGAGCAGAGGGGATACTCATGAATGTACCGTGCAGAGGTGATACTCAGAAGGTACAGTAGCAGTAGGGGCTACCACAGAAGGATACAGTGCAGAGGGATGACTCAGAAGGTACAGTGCAGAGGGGCTACTCAGAAGGTACAGTGCAGAGGGGCTACTCAGATGGTACAGAGCAGAGGGGCTACTCAGAAGGACAGTGCAGAGGGGCTACTCAGGAAGGTATCATGTGCTGATGGGCTGACTCAGAAGGTACACGTGCAGAGGGGCTACTCAGAAGGGTACAGTGCGAGAGGGGGCTACTCAGAAGGTACAGTGGCAGAGCGGGCTATCTCAGAAGGTACAGAATTTACAGAGGGGCTACTCAGAAGGTACAGTGCAGGTGAGGGGCGGGCTACTCAGAAGGTACAGTGCAGAGAGGGGCTACTCAGAAGGTACAGTACAGAGGGCTACAGAAGGTACAGTGCAGAGGAGGCTACTCTCCCCCCCCCTGAAGGTACAGAGCAGAGGGGCTACTCAGAAAGGTACAGTGCGGCGAGGGGGCTACTCAGAAGGTACAGTGCAGAGGGGCTACTCAGAAGATACAGTACATTGCAGAGGGGCTACTCAGAAGGTACAGTAAAAACAGTGCAGTGGGGCTACTCAGAAGGTACAGTACAGAGGGGCTACTCAGAAGGTACAGTGCAGAGGGGCTACTCAGAAGGTACAGTGCAGACAGGGGCTATCAGAAGGTACAGTGGCAGAGGGGCTTACTCAGAAGGTACAGTACAGAGGGGAGGTACTACTCAGAAGGTACAGTGCAGAGGGGCTACTCAGAAGGTACAGTGCAGAGGGGTTTATCAGAAGGTACAGTGCAGAGGGGCTACTCAGAAGGGTACAGTGCAGAGGGGCTACTCAGAAGGTACAGTGCAGAGGGGCTACTCAGAAGGTACAGTGCAGAGGGGCTACTCAGAAGGTACAGTGCAGAGGGCTACTCAGAAGGTACAGTGCAGAGGGGCTACTCAGAAGGGTACAGTGCAGAGGGGCTACTCAGAAGGTACAGTACAGAGGGGCTACTCAGAAGGTACAGTACAGAGGGGCTACTCAGAAGGTACAGTACAGAGGGGCTACTCAGAAGGTACAGTGCAGAGGGGCTACTCAGAAGGTAAGTACAGTGCAGAGGGGCTACTCAGAGGTACAGTACAGAGGGCTACTCAGAAGGTACAGTGCAGAGGGGCTACTCAGAAGGGTACAGTGCAGAGGGGCTACTCAGAAGGTACAGTGCAGAGGGGCTACTCAGAAGGTACAGTGCAGAGGGGCTACTCAGAGGTACAGTGCAGAGGGGCTACTCAGCAAGGTACAGTGCAGAGGGGCTACTCAGAAGGTACAGTGCAGAGGGGCTACTCAGAAGGTACAGTGCAGAGGGGCTACTCAGAAGGTACAGTACAGAGGGGCTACTCAGAAGGTACAGTACAGAGGGGCTACTCAGAAGGTACAGTACAGAGGGGCTAACTCAGAAGGTACAGTGCAGTGAGGGCTACTCAGAAGGTACAGTAGCAGAGGGGCTACTCAGAAGGTACAGTACAGAGGCGGCTACTCAGAAAGTACAGTGCAGAGGGGCTACTCAGAAGGTACAGTACAGAGGGGCTACTCAGAAGGTACAGTGCAGAGGGGCTACTCAGAAGGTACAGTGCAGAGGGGCTACTCAGAAGGTACAGTGCAGAGGGGCTACTCAGAAGGTACAGTGCAGAGGGGCTAGCTCAGAAGGTACAGTGCACGTGCAGAGGGGCTACTCAGAAGGTACAGTACAGAGGGGCTACTCAGAAGGTACAGCTGTACAGAGGGGCTACTCAGAAGGTACAGTACAGAGGGGCTACTCAGAAGGTACAGTGCAGAGGGGCTATCAGAAGGTACTTAGTGCAGTACAGAGGGCTACTCAGAAGGTACAGTGCAGAGGGGCTACTCAGAGGAGGTTTTTTTCAGTACAGTGCAGAGGGGCTACTCAGAAGGTTACAGTGCAGAGGGGCTACTCAGAAGGTACAGTGCAGAGGGGATACTCAGTAGGTACAGTGCACAGTGCAGAGGGGACTAACTCAGAAGGTACAGTGCAGAGGGGCTACTCAGAAGGTACAGTTACAGAGGGGCTACTCAGAAGGTACAGTGCAGAGGGGCTACTCAGAAGGTACAGTACAGAGGGGCTAACTCAGAAAGGTACAGTGCAGAGGGGCTTACTCAGAAGGTACAGTACATGCAGAGGGGCTACTCAGAAGGTACAGTGCAGAGGGGCTACTCAGAAGGTACAGTGCAGAGGGGCTACTCAGAAGGTACAGTGCAGAGGGGCTACTCAGAAGGTACAGTGCAGAGGGCTACTCAGAAGGTACAGTGCAGAGGGGCTACTCAGAAGGTACAGTGCAGAGGGGCTACTCAGAAGGTACAGTGCAGAGGGGCTACTCAGAAGGTACAGTACAGAGGGGCTACTCAGAATGTACAGTGCAGAGGGGCTACTCAGAAGGTACAGTACAGGAGGGGCTACTCAGAAGGTACAGTGCAGAGGGGCTACTCAGAAGGTACAGTGCAGAGGGGCTACTCAGAAGGTACAGTGCAGAGGGGCTACTCAGAAGGTACAGTGCAGAGGGGCTACTCAGAAGGTACAGTGCAGAGGGGCCTACTCAGAAGGTACAGTGCAGAGGGGCTACTCAGAAGGTACAGTGCAGAGGGGCTACTCAGAAGGTACAGTAGCAGAGGGCTACTCAGAAGGTACAGTGCAGAGGGGCTTACTCAGAAAGGTACAGTGCAGAGGGGCTACTCAGAAGGTACAGTACAGAGGGGCTACTCAGAAGGTACATAGCAGAGGGGCTACTCAGAAGGTACAGTGCGAGGGCTACTCAGAAGGTACAGTAGCAGAGGGGCTACTCAGAAGAACAGTAAGCAGAGGGGCTACTCAGAGGTACGTGCAGAGGGGATACTCAGCAGTACAGTGCAGAGGGGCTACTCAGAAGGGTACAGTAGCAGAGGGGCTACTCAGAAGGTACAGTGCAGAGGGGCTACTCAGAAAGGTACAGGTGCAGAGGGGCTACTCAGAAGGTACAGTGGCAGAGGGGCTACTCAGAAGGGTACAGTGCAGAGGGGCTACTCAGAAGGTACAGTGCAGAGGGCTACTCAGATGGTACAGTGCAGAGGGGCTAACTCAGGAAGGTACAGTGCAGAGGGGCAACTCAGAGAGGTACAGTGCAGAGGGGCTACTCAGAAGGTACTGTGCAGAGGGGGCTACTCAGAAGGTAACAGGTAGCAGAGGGGGCTACTCAGAAGGTACAGTAGGCAGAGCGGGGCCTACTCAGAAGGTACAGTACAGTGCAGTGGGCCTACTCAGAAGGTACAGTACAGAGGGGCTACTCAGAAGGTACAGTACAGAGGGGCTACTCAGAAGGTACAGTGCAGAGGGGCTACTCAGAAGGTACCAGTGCAGAGGGGCTATCAGAAGGTACAGTACAGAGGGGCTACTCAGAAGGTACAGTGCAGAGGGGCTACTCAGAAGGTACAGTGCAGAGGGGCTACTCAGAAGGTACAGTGCCAGAGGGGCTACTCAGAAGGGTACAGTGCAGAGGGGCTACTCAGAAGGTACAGTGCAGAGGGGCTACTCAGAAGGTACAGAGCAGAGGGGCTACTCAGAAGGTACAGTGCAGAGGGGCTAATCAGAAGGTACAGTGCAGAGGGGCTACTCAGAAGGTACAGTGCAGAGGGGTACTCAGAAGGTACAGTGCAGAGGGGCTACTCAGAGGTACAGTACAGAGGGGCTACTCAGAAGTACAGTACAGAAGGGTCTACTCAGAAGTACAGTGCAGAGGGGCTTCTCAGAAGGTAAAGTACAGAGGGGCTAATCAAAGGTACAGTACAGAGGGGCCTACACAGAAGTACAGTACAGTGCAGAGGGCTACTAGAAGGTACAGTGCAGAGGTGCTACTCAGAAGGTACAGTGCAGAGGGGCTACTCATAAGGTACAGCAGAGGGCCTACCAGAAGGTCAGTGGCAGAGGGGCTACTCAAAGGTACAGTGCGGTGAGGCTACTCAAGAGTACAGTGCAGAGGGGCTACTCAGAAGGTACAGTACAGAGTGGCTACTCAGACGGTACAGTGCATAGGGCTACTCAGAAGGTACAGTGCAGAGGGCTACTCAGAAGGTACAGTACAGAGGGCTACTCAGAAGGTACAGTAAACTGAGGGCTACTCAAAGAAAGTGCAGAGGGGCCTACTCATAGGTAACAGTACAGTGGCAGATGGGCTACTCGGTGAGAGGTACAGTACAGTCAGATGGGGCTACCTCAGAAGGAACAGTGCAGAGGGTGATACTTCAGAAGGTACAGTGACAGAGGGGCTACTCAGGAAGGTACAGTGCAGAGGGGTCTACTCAGAAGGTACAGTGCAGAGGGGCTACTCCGTAGGTACTGTTCAAGAGGGGGCTACTCAGAAAAGGTACAGTACAGAGGGGCTACTCAGAGGTACAGTGCAGAGGGGCTACTCAGAAGGTACAGAGCAGAGGGGGGATTACTCAGAAGGTAAGGAGTACAGAGGGGCTACTCAATGAAGGTACAGTACAGAGGAGGCTACTCAGAGACAGTACAGTGCAGAGGGGCTATACTCAGAAGGTTACAGTAGAGATGGCTACTCAGAAGTACAGTAGCAGAGGGGCTACATCAGAAGGTACAGTGCAGAGGGGCTACTACAGAAGGTACAGTACATGAGGGGGCTACTCAGAAGGTACAGTACAGTGAGTGGGGCTAGTCAGAAGGTACAGTACAGAGAGGGCTACTCAGAAGGTACTACAGTGCAGAGTGGCTACTCAGAAGGTACAGTGCAGAGGGGCTACATCAGTAGGTACAAGTGCTGAGGGGCGACTCAGAAGGTACAGTGCAGAGGGGCTACTCAGAAGGTACAGTGCAGAGGGGCTACTCAGAAGGACAGTACAGTAGCAGAGGGGCTACTAGAAGGTACACGAAGCAGAGGGGCTACTCAGAAGGTACCAGGGACAGAGAGGGGCTACTCAGAAGGTACAGTGCAGAGGGGCTACTCAGAAGGTACAGTGCAGAGGGGCTACTCAGAAGGTACAGTGCAGAGGGGGCTACTCAGAAGGTACAGTAGGCAGAGGGGCTACTCAGAAGGTACAGTGCAGAGGGGCTACTCAGAAGGTACAGTGCAGAGGGCTACTCAGAAGGTACAGTGCAGAGGGGCTACCTCAGAAGGTACAGTGCAGAGGGGCTACTCAGAAGGTACAGTGCAGAGGGGCTACTCAGAAGGTACAGTGCAGAGGGGCTACTCAGAAGGGTACAGTGCAGAGGGGCTACTCAGAAGGTACAGTGCAGAGGGGGCATACTCAGAAGGTACAGTAGCAGAGGGGCTACTCAGAAGGTACAGTACAGAGGGGCTACTCAGAAGGTACAGTACAGAGGGGCTACTCAGAAGGTACAGTGCAGAGGGGCTACTCAGAAGGTACAGTGCAGTGCAGAGGGGCTACTCAGAAGGTACAGTACAGAGGGGCTACTCAGAAGGTACAGTGCAGAGGGGCTACTCAGAAGGTACAGTGCAGAGGGGCTACTCAGAAGGTACAGTGCAGAGGGGCTACTCAGAAGGTACAGTGCAGAGGGCTACTCAGAAGTACAGTACAGTGCAGAGGGGCTACTCAGAAGGTACAGTACAGAGGGGCTACTCAGAAGGTACAGTGCAGAGGGGCTACTCAGAAGGTACAGTGCAGAGGGGCTACTCAGAAGGTACAGTAGCAGAGGGGCTACTCAGAAGGTACAGTGCAGAGGGGCTACTCAGAAGGTACAGTGCAGAGGGGCTACTCAGAAGGTACAGTGCAGAGGGGCTACTCAGAAGGTACAGTGCAGAGGGGCTACTCAGAAGGTACAGTGCAGAGGGGCTACTCAGAAGGTACAGTGCAGAGGGGCTACTCAGAAGGTACAGTGCAGAGGGGCTACTCAGAAGGTACAGTGCAGAGGGGCTACTCAGAAGGTACAGTGCAGAGGGGCTACTCAGAAGGTACAGTAGCAGAGGGGCTACTCAGAAGGTACAGTACAGAGGGGCTACTCAGAAGGTACAGTGCAGTACAGAGGGGCTACTCAGAAGGGTACAGTACAGAGGGGCTACTCAGAAGGTACAGTACAGAGGGGCTACTCAGAAAGGTACAGTGCAGAGGGGCTACTCAGAAGGTACAGTTGCAGAGGGGCTACTCAGAAGGTACAGTGCAGAGGGGCTACTCAGAAGGTACAGTGCAGAGGGGGCTACTCAGAAGGTACAGTGCAGAGGGGCTACTCAGAAGGTACAGTGCAGAGGGGCTACTCAGAAGGTACAGTGCAGAGGGGCTACTCAGAAGGTACAGTACAGTGCAGAGGGGCTACTCAGAAGGTACAGTGACAGAGGGGCTACTCAGAAGGTACAGTGCAGAGGGGCTACTCAGAAGGTACAGTGCAGAGGGGCTACTCAGAAGGTACAGTACAGAGGGGCTACTCAGAAGGTACAGACAGAGGGGCTACTCAGAAGGTACAGTACAGAGGGGCTACTCAGAAGGTACAGTGCCAGTACAGAGGGGCTACTCAGAAGGTACAGTACAGAGGGGCTACTCAGAAGGTACAGTGCAGATGGGCTACTCGGAAGGTACAGTGCAGAGGGGCTACTCAGAAGGTACAGTGCAGAGAGGCTACTCAGAAGGTACAGTGCAGAGGGGCTACTCAGAAGGTACAGTACAGAGGGGCTACTCAGAAGGTACAGCACAGAGGGGCTACTCAGAAGGTACAGTACAGTGCAGAGGGGCTACTCAGAAGGTACAGTACAGAGGGGCTACTCAGAAGGTACAGTACAGAGGGGCTACTCAGAAGGTACAGTACAGAGGGGCTACTCAGAAGGTACAGTGCAGTACAGAGGGGCTACTCAGAAGGTACAGTACAGAGGGGCTACTCAGAAGGTACAGTACAGATGGGCTACTCAGAAGGTACAGTACAGAGGGGCTACTCAGAAGGTACAGTGCAGAGGGGCTACTCAGTAGGTACAGTGCAGAGGGGCTACTCAGAAGGTACAGTACAGAGGGGCTACTCAGAAGGTACAGTACAGAGGGGCTACTCAGAAGGTACAGTGCAGAGGGGCTACTCAGAAGGTACAGTGCAGAGGGGCTACTCAGAAGGTACAGTTGCAGAGGGGCTACTCAGAAGGTACAGTGCAGAAGGGGGCTACTCAGAAGGTACAGTGCAGAGGGGGCTACTCAGAAGGTACAGTACAGAGGGGCTACTCAGAAGGTACAGTACAGAGGGGCTACTCAGAAGGTACAGTGCAGAGGGGCTACTCAGAAGGTACAGTGCAGAGGGGCTATTCAGAAGGTACAGTGCAGAGGGGCTACTCAGAAGGTACAGTGCAGAGGGGCTACTCAGAAGGTACAGTGCAGAGGGGCTACTCTGAAGGTACAGTGCAGAGGGGCTACTCTGAAGGTACAGTGCAGAGGGCCTACTCTGAAGGTACAGTGCAGAGGGGCTACTCAGAAGGTACAGTGCAGAGGGGCTACTCAGAAGGTACAGTGCAGAGGGGCTACTCAGAAGGTACAGTGCAGAGGGGCTACTCAGAAGGTACAGTACAGTGCAGAGGGGCTACTCAGAAGGTACAGTGCAGAGGGGCTACTCAGAAGGTACAGTACAGAGGGGCTACTCAGAAGGTACAGTACAGAGGGGCTACTCAGTAGGTACAGTACAGAGGGGCTACTCAGAAGGTACAGTGCAGTACAGAGGGGCTACTCAGAAGGTACAGTACAGAGGGGCTACTCAGAAGGTACAGTGCAGAGGGGCTACTCAGAAGGTACAGTGCAGAGGGGCTACTCAGAAGGTACAGTACATTGCAGAGGGGCTACTCAGAAGGTACAGTGCAGAGGGGCTACTCAGAAGGTACAGTGCAGAGGGGCTACTCAGAAGGTACAGTGCAGATGGGCTACTCAGAAGGTACAGTGCAGAGGGGCTACTCAGAAGGTACAGTACAGTGCAGAGGGGCTACTCAGAAGGTACAGTGCAGAGGGGCTACTCAGAAGGTACAGTGCAGAGGGGCTACTCAGAAGGTACAGTGCAGAGGGGCTACTCAGAAGGTACAGTGCAGAGGGGCTACTCAGAAGGTACAGTACAGAGGGGGCTACTCAGAAGGTACAGTGCAGAGGGGCTACTCAGAAGGTACAGTGCAGAGGGGCTACTCAGAAGGTACAGTACAGAGGGGCTACTCAGAAGGTACAGTACAGAGGGGCTACTCAGAAGGTACAGTACAGAGGGGCTACTCAGAAGGTACAGTGCAGAGGGGCTACTCAGAAGGTACAGTGCAGTACAGAGGGGCTACTCAGAAGGTACAGTACAGAGGGGCTACTCAGAAGGTACAGTGCAGAGGGGCTACTCAGAAGGTACAGTGCAGAGGGGCTACTCAGAAGGTACAGTGCAGAGAGGCTACTCAGAAGGTACAGTGCAGAGGGGCTACTCAGAAGGTACAGTACAGAGGGGCTACTCAGAAGGTACAGTACAGAGGGGCTACTCAGAAGGTACAGTACAGAGGGGCTACTCAGAAGGTACAGTACAGAGGGGCTACTCAGAAGGTACAGTGCAGAGGGGCTACTCAGAAGGTACAGTACAGAGGGGCTACTCAGAAGGTACAGTGCAGAGGGGCTACTCAGAAGGTACAGTGCAGAGGGGCTACTCAGAAGGTACAGTGCAGAGGGGCTACTCAGTAGGTACAGTGCAGAGGGGCTACTCAGAAGGTACAGTACAGAGGGGCTACTCAGAAGGTACAGTACAGAGGGGCTACTCAGAAGGTACAGTGCAGAGGGGCTACTCAGAAGGTACAGTGCAGAGGGGCTACTCAGAAGGTACAGTGCAGAGGGGCTACTCAGAAGGTACAGTGCAGAGGGGCTACTCAGAAGGTACAGTGCAGAGGGGCTACTCAGAAGGTACAGTACAGAGGGGCTACTCAGAAGGTACAGTGCAGAGGGGCTACTCAGAAGGTACAGTGCAGAGGGGCTACTCAGAAGGTACAGTGCAGAGGGGCTATTCAGAAGGTACAGTGCAGAGGGGCTACTCAGAAGGTACAGTGCAGAGGGGCTACTCAGAAGGTACAGTGCAGAGGGGCTACTCAGAAGGTACAGTACAGAGGGGCTACTCAGAAGGTACAGTACAGAGGGGCTACTCAGAAGGTACAGTGCAGTGGGGCTACTCAGAAGGTACAGTACAGTGCAGAGGGGCTACTCAGAAGGTACAGTACAGTGCAGTGGGGCTACTCAGAAGGTACAGTACAGAGGGGCTACTCAGAAGGTACAGTACAGAGGGGCTACTCAGAAGGTACAGTACAGAGGGGCTACTCAGAAGGTACAGTACAGAGGGGCTACTCAGAAGGTACAGTACAGTGCAGTGGGGCTACTCAGAAGGTACAGTACAGAGGGGCTACTCAGAAGGTACAGTACAGTGCAGAGGGGCTACTCAGAAGGTACAGTACAGTGCAGTGGGGCTACTCAGAAGGTACAGTACAGAGGGGCTACTCAGAAGGTACAGTACAGAGGGGCTACTCAGAAGGTACAGTGCAGAGGGGCTACTCAGAAGGTACAGTGCAGAGGGGCTACTCAGAAGGTACAGTACAGAGGGGCTACTCAGAAGGTACAGTGCAGAGGGGCTACTCAGAAGGTACAGTGCAGAGGGGCTACTCAGAAGGTACAGTGCAGAGGGGCTACTCAGAAGGTACAGTGCAGAGGGGCTACTCAGAAGGTACAGTGCAGAGGGGCTACTCAGAAGGTACAGTGCAGAGGGGCTACTCAGAAGGTACAGTGCAGAGGGGCTACTCAGAAGGTACAGTGCAGAGGGGCTACTCAGAAGGTACAGTGCAGAGGGGCTACTCAGAAGGTACAGTGCAGAGGGGCTACTCAGAAGGTACAGTACAGAGGGGCTACTCAGAAGGTACAGTGCAGTACAGAGGGGCTACTCAGAAGGTACAGTGCAGAGGGGCTACTCAGAAGGTACAGTGCAGAGGGGCTACTCAGAAGGTACAGTGCAGAGGGGCTACTCAGAAGGTACAGTACAGTGCAGAGGGGCTACTCAGAAGGTACAGTGCAGAGGGGCTACTCAGAAGGTACAGTGCAGAGGGGCTACTCAGAAGGTACAGTACAGTGCAGAGGGGCTACTCAGAAGGTACAGTGCAGAGGGGCTACTCAGAAGGTACAGTACAGAGGGGCTACTCAGAAGGTACAGTACAGTGCAGAGGGGCTACTCAGAAGGTACAGTGCAGAGGGGATACTCAGAAGGTACAGTACAGAGGGGCTACTCAGAAGGTACAGTGCAGAGGGGCTACTCAGAAGGTACAGTACAGTGCAGAGGGGCTACTCAGAAGGTACAGTGCAGAGGGGCTACTCAGAAGGTACAGTACAGAGGGGCTACTCAGTAGGTACAGTGCAGAGGGGCTACTCAGAAGGTACAGTGCGGTGAGGCTACTCAGAAGGTACAGTGCAGAGGGGCTACTCAGAAGGTACAGTGCAGAGGGGCTACTCAGAAGGTACAGTACAGAGGGGCTACTCAGAAGGTACAGTGCAGAGGGGCTACTCAGAAGGTACAGTGCAGAGGGGCTACTCAGAAGGTACAGTGCAGAGGGGCTACTCAGAAGGTACAGTGCAGAGGGGCTACTCAGAAGGTACAGTGCAGAGGGGCTACTCAGAAGGTACAGTGCAGAGGGGCTACTCAGAAGGTACAGTGCGGTGAGGCTACTCAGAAGGTACAGTGCAGAGGGGCTACTCAGAAGGTACAGTACAGAGGGGCTACTCAGAAGGTACAGTGCAGAGGGGCTACTCAGAAGGTACAGTGCAGAGGGGCTACTCAGAAGGTACAGTACAGTGCAGAGGGGCTACTCAGAAGGTACAGTGCAGAGGGGCTACTCAGAAGGTACAGTGCAGAGGGGCTACTCAGAAGGTACAGTACAGTGCAGAGGGGCTACTCAGAAGGTACAGTGCAGAGGGGCTACTCAGAAGGTACAGTACAGAGGGGCTACTCAGAAGGTACAGTACAGTGCAGAGGGGCTACTCAGAAGGTACAGTGCAGAGGGGATACTCAGAAGGTACAGTACAGAGGGGCTACTCAGAAGGTACAGTGCAGAGGGGCTACTCAGAAGGTACAGTGCAGAGGGGCTACTCAGAAGGTACAGTGCAGAGGGGCTACTCAGAAGGTACAGTACAGAGGGGCTACTCAGAAGGTACAGTACAGAGGGGCTACTCAGAAGGTACAGTGCAGAGGGGCTACTCAGAAGGTACAGTGCAGAGGGGCTATTCAGAAGGTACAGTGCAGAGGGGCTACTCAGAAGGTACAGTGCAGAGGGGCTACTCAGAAGGTACAGTGCAGAGGGGCTACTCAGAAGGTACAGTGCAGAGGGGCTACTCTGAAGGTACAGTGCAGAGGGGCTACTCTGAAGGTACAGTGCAGAGGGGCTACTCAGAAGGTACAGTGCAGAGGGGCTACTCAGAAGGTACAGTGCAGAGGGGCTACTCAGAAGGTACAGTGCAGAGGGGCTACTCAGAAGGTACAGTACAGTGCAGAGGGGCTACTCAGAAGGTACAGTGCAGAGGGGCTACTCAGAAGGTACAGTGCAGAGGGGCTACTCAGAAGGTACAGTGCAGATGGGCTACTCAGAAGGTACAGTGCAGAGGGGCTACTCAGAAGGTACAGTACAGTGCAGAGGGGCTACTCAGAAGGTACAGTGCAGAGGGGCTACTCAGAAGGTACAGTGCAGAGGGGCTACTCAGAAGGTACAGTGCAGAGGGGCTACTCAGTAGGTACAGTACAGAGGGGCTACTCAGTAGGTACAGTACAGAGGGGCTACTCAGAAGGTACAGTACAGAGGGGCTACTCAGAAGGTACAGTGCAGTACAGAGGGGCTACTCAGAAGGTACAGTACAGAGGGGCTACTCAGAAGGTACAGTACAGAGGGGCTACTCAGTAGGTACAGTACAGAGGGGCTACTCAGAAGGTACAGTACAGAGGGGCTACTCAGAAGGTACAGTGCAGTACAGAGGGGCTACTCAGAAGGTACAGTACAGAGGGGCTACTCAGAAGGTACAGTGCAGATGGGCTACTCGGAAGGTACAGTGCAGAGGGGCTACTCAGAAGGTACAGTGCAGAGAGGCTACTCAGAAGGTACAGTGCAGAGGGGCTACTCAGAAGGTACAGTACAGAGGGGCTACTCAGAAGGTACAGTACAGAGGGGCTACTCAGAAGGTACAGTACAGTGCAGAGGGGCTACTCAGAAGGTACAGTACAGAGGGGCTACTCAGAATGTACAGTACAGAGGGGCTACTCAGAAGGTACAGTGCAGTACAGAGGGGCTACTCAGAAGGTACAGTACAGAGGGGCTACTCAGAAGGTACAGTACAGAGGGGCTACTCAGAAGGTACAGTACAGAGGGGCTACTCAGAAGGTACAGTGCAGAGGGGCTACTCAGTAGGTACAGTGCAGAGGGGCTACTCAGAAGGTACAGTACAGAGGGGCTACTCAGAAGGTACAGTACAGAGGGGCTACTCAGAAGGTACAGTGCAGAGGGGCTACTCAGAAGGTACAGTGCAGAGGGGCTACTCAGAAGGTACAGTGCAGAGGGGCTACTCAGAAGGTACAGTGCAGAGGGGCTACTCAGAAGGTACAGTGCAGAGGGGCTACTCAGAAGGTACAGTACAGATGGGCTACTCAGAAGGTACAGTACAGAGGGGCTACTCAGAAGGTACAGTGCAGAGGGGCTACTCAGTAGGTACAGTGCAGAGGGGCTACTCAGAAGGTACAGTACAGAGGGGCTACTCAGAAGGTACAGTGCAGAGGGGCTACTCAGAAGGTACAGTGCAGAGGGGCTACTCAGAAGGTACAGTACAGAGGGGCTACTCAGAAGGTACAGTACAGAGGGGCTACTCAGAAGGTACAGTGCAGTGGGGCTACTCAGAAGGTACAGTACAGTGCAGAGGGGCTACTCAGAAGGTACAGTACAGTGCAGTGGGGCTACTCAGAAGGTACAGTACAGAGGGGCTACTCAGAAGGTACAGTACAGAGGGGCTACTCAGAAGGTACAGTACAGAGGGGCTACTCAGAAGGTACAGTACAGAGGGGCTACTCAGAAGGTACAGTACAGTGCAGTGGGGCTACTCAGAAGGTACAGTACAGAGGGGCTACTCAGAAGGTACAGTACAGTGCAGAGGGGCTACTCAGAAGGTACAGTACAGAGGGGCTACTCAGAAGGTACAGTGCAGAGGGGCTACTCAGAAGGTACAGTGCAGAGGGGCTACTCAGAAGGTACAGTGCAGAGGGGCTACTCAGAAGGTACAGTGCAGAGGGGCTACTCAGAAGGTACAGTGCAGAGGGGCTACTCAGAAGGTACAGTGCAGAGGGGCTACTCAGAAGGTACAGTGCAGAGGGGCTACTCAGAAGGTACAGTGCAGAGGGGCTACTCAGAAGGTACAGTGCGGTGAGGCTACTCAGAAGGTACAGTGCAGAGGGGCTACTCAGAAGGTACAGTACAGAGGGGCTACTCAGAAGGTACAGTACAGAGGGGCTACTCAGAAGGTACAGTGCAGAGGGGCTACTCAGAAGGTACAGTGCAGAGGGGCTACTCAGAAGGTACAGTGCAGAGGGGCTACTCAGTAGGTACAGTATAGAGGTGCTACTCAGAAGGTACAGTGCAGAGGGGCTACTCAGAAGGTACAGTGCAGAGGGGCTACTCAGAAGGTACAGTGCAGAGGGGCTACTCAGAAGGTACAGTACAGTACAGAGGGGCTACTCAGAAGGTACAGTGCAGAGGGGCTACTCAGAAGGTACAGTACAGTACAGAGGGGCTACTCAGAAGGTACAGTGCGGTGCAGAATGTTATGTACCCACTGCAGTGTCCCTGTTTGATTATGTAATGTTATGTACCCACTGCAGTGTCCCTGTTTGATGATGTAATGTTATGTTTCCCACGGCAGTGTCCCTGTTTGATGATGTAATGTTATGTACCCACTGCAGTGTCCCTGTTTGATGATGTAATGTTATGTTACCCACGGCAGTGTCCCTGTTTGATGATGTAATGTAATGTACCCACTGCAGTGTCCCTGTTTGATGATGTAATGTTATGTACCCACTGCAGTGTCCCTGTTTGATGATGTAATGTTATGTACCCACTGCAGTGTCCCTGTTTGATGATGTAATGTTATGTACCCACTGCAGTGTCCCTGTTTGATGATGTAATGTTATGTTACCCACTGCAGTGCCGTTGACAGAAGATGAGTGGGTCCCTCTAGAGCTGTGCTTTGGGATGCCCCTCTTCAGCTCCGAGCTCAACCGCAAAATATGCCGAAAGATCGCCTCGCACGGCCTCTTTAGCAAAGACAGGTACTGGTAGAACAACATAAAGAGTCTGCTTTTTATGTCCTGGGTGGGAAAGTGAAAAAGACTAGAGTATGTTTTTATGTGAAAAACTGTCAATTTAAAGGAAGGATGGTTGTGTAATTCTTTGTTGTTCCAGCCTTCAAGACTTACTTCATTCCAGCCGAAAACTATCATTGAAGGTTCTAAGTTTTGTTCAGTCATTCCAGGTAAGAGCTTCTTTCCATTGTATTCCACCTCGCTGCCACTTGAAGAGCGCTCAAATCAAACCAGCCAGTCTCATAATGCCAATCTGAACACTCAACACTGAAAGTGGTCCTGTCTCATAATGCCAATCTGAACACTGAAAGTGTTTTTTTTAATATACTAAGAGGACCGTTATTAGCATGTTTTAACCACTCCTATGTAAATGGTAGATTATCTGACACTCAAGAAGAAGATCTCATTATTACTGAAACAGGACACAAGTGGAAAATATAAAGATCCAGTCCATTTAAAAAATTGGAGGCCCCTTACACTTCAGTGTTGTGATGTAAAAATTCTAGCAAAATGTATAACGCATAGAATTAAAAAGGTATTGTCGTATATTATTCATTCTAATCAGACAGGTTTTTTACATGGACGATACGTTGGAGATAATATAAGGCAAGTACTGGAAACAATAGAACACTATGGAAAATATGGGAAACCAGGCCTGCTATTCATAGCAGACTTCGAAAAGGCATTTGATAAAGTACGACTGGGGTTTATATATAAATGCCTGGAGCATTTCAATTTTGGAGAATCTCTTATAAAATGGGTCAAAATCATGTATAGTAATCCTACGTGTAAAATAGTAAATAATGGCTATTTCTCAGAAAGTTTTAAACTGTCAAGAGGAGTGAAACAAGGTTGTCCATTATCGGCATATCTATTTATTATGGCCATCGAGATGTTAGCTATTAAAATCAGATCCAACAATAATTTCAGGGGATTAGAAATCCAGGGCTTAAAAACAAAGGTGTCATTGTACGCTGATGATTCATGTTTTCTTTTAAATCCACAACTTGAATCCCTCCACAGCCTCATAGAGGATCTAGATACATTTTCTAACCTCTCTGGATTACAACCAAATTATGACAAATGTACTATATTACATATTGGATCACTAAAAAATAAAAGTTTTACATTACCATGTAGTTTACCAATAAAATGGTCTGATGGTGATGTGGATATACTCGGAATACATATCCCAAAGGAAATAAATGATCTCACTTCAATAAATTTTAATAGAAAGTTAGCAAAAATAGATCTTACTACCATGGAAAGGTAAATACCTGTCAATTTGTGGAAAAATCACCCTGACTAACTCTTTAGTATTATCCCAGTTTACCTATTTGCTTATGGTCTTGCCTACGCCTAGCGAACAGTTTTTTAAATTATATGAGAAAAAAATATTCAATTTTATTTGGAACGGCAAGCCAGACAAAATTAAAAGGGCCTATTTATGTAATGAATATGAATTCGGAGGACAGAAATTATTAAATATTAAAGCATTAGACCTATCACTAAAAGCTTCAGTCATACAAAAGTGGAAGGGGGAGAAAGTAAGGAACCTGTCTGTCGGCCCTGCATTAAAGAACATAATTGGTTAAGGAAAACTGTGATAAATAAAAAAGTAAATCAGTTTCACTTAAGGACCAAAGGATTGACAGCCGTCCCATATAGATTGCAAAATAGTTGGAAGAGATTTTTGACGTACCGATCCCATGGCATAGTGTTTATGAACTGACACGCAAAACGACACCAGATTCAAAAATTAGAATCTTTCAACTTAAATTACTATATAAACTTCTTGCTACCAATAGAATGCTATTTATATGGGGGATACAATCTTCCCAGCTCTGCAGATTTTGCTGAGAAGAGACAGAATCATTAGGTCATTTGTTTTGGTTCTGTCCATTTGTAGCTTGTTTTTGGACACAGGTCCAGGAATGGCTAAAGGACTGCAATATTTACCTGGAGCTAATCCTGCAGATAGCACTACTGGGTGATCTGAAAAGTCATAGTCAATCGATCAATAATATAATAATACTTTTAGCAAAAATGTTTATTTTTAATTCACAATCTGTAGAAGCAATGAGAATAGAAAGGTTCAGAACTTTTGTAAAACATCACAGTACGGTTGAAATATACAGTGGGGAAAAAAAGTATTTAGTCAGCCACCAATTGTGCAAGTTCTTCCACTTAAAAAGATGAGAGAGGCCTGTAATTTTCATCATAGGTACACGTCAACTATGACAGACAAAATGAGAAGAAAAAAATCCAGAAAATCACATTGTAGGATTTGTAATGAATTTATTTGCAAATTATGGTGGAAAATAAGTATTTGGTCAATAACAAAAGTTTCTCAATACTTTGTTATATACCCTTTGTTGGCAATGACACAGGTCAAACGTTTTCTGTAAGTCTTCACAAGGTTTTCACACACTGTTGCTGGTATTTTGGCCCATTCCTCCATGCAGATCTCCTCTAGAGCAGTGACGTTTTGGGGCTGTCGCTGGGCAACACAGACTTTCAACTCCCTCCAAAGATTTTCTATGGGGTTGAGATCTGGAGACTGGCTAGGCCACTCCAGGACCTTGAAATGCTTCTTACGAAGCCACTCCTTCGTTGCCCGGGCGGTGTGTTTGGGATCATTGTCATGCTGAAAGACCCAGCCACGTTTCATCTTCAATGCCCTTGCTGATGGAAGGAGGTTTTCACTCAAAATCTCACGATACATGGCCCCATTCATTCTTTCCTTTACACGGATCAGTCGTCCTGGTCCCTTTGCAGAAAAACAGCCCCAAAGCATGATGTTTCCACCCCCATGCTTCACAGTAGGTATGGTGTCTTTGGATGCAACTCAGCATTCTTTGTCCTCCAAACACGACGAGTTGAGTTTTTACCAAAAAGTTCTATTTTGGTTCCATCTGACCATATGACATTCTCCCAATCCTCTTCTGGATCATCCAAATGCACTTTAGCAAACTTCAGACGGGCCTGGACATGTACTGGCATAAGCAGGGGGACACGTCTCGCACTGCAGGATTTGAGTCCCTGGCGGCGTAGTGTGTTACTGATGGTAGGCTTTGTTACTTTGGTCCCAGCTCTCTGCAGGTCATTCACTAGGTCCCCCCGTGTGGTTCTGGGATTTTTGCTCACCATTCTTGTGATCATTTTGACCCCACAGGGTGAGATCTTGCGTGGAGCCCCAAATCGAGGGAGATTATCAGTGGTCTTGTATGTCTTCCATTTTCTAATAATTGCTCCCACAGTTGATTTCTTCAAACCAAGCTGCTTACCTATTGCAGATTCAGTCTTCCCAGCCTGGTGCAGGTCTACAATTTTGTTTCTGGTGTCCTTTGACAGCTCTTTGGTCTTGGCCATAGTGGAGTTTGGAGTGTGACTGTTTGAGGTTGTGGACAGGTGTCTTTTATACTGATAACAAGTTCAAACAGGTGCCATTAATACAGGTAACGAGTGGAGGACAGAGGAGCCTCTTAAAGAAGAAGTTACAGGTCTGTGAGAGCCAGAAATCTTGCTTCTTTGTAGGTGACCAAATACTTATTTTCCACCATAATTTGCAAATAAATTGAAAAAAAATCCTACAATGTGATTTTCAGGATTTCTTTTTCTCAATTTGTCTGTCATAGTTGACGTGTCCCTATGATGAAAATTACAGGCCTCTCTCATCTTTTTAAGTGGGAGAACTTGCACAATTGGTGGCTGACTAAATACTTTTTTCCCCCCACTGTATATGGCAAATAGAAATCCAATATGGATGGTGTTAAGAGATAGATGGGAGGTATTGAATGGAATTGAAGGATGGGACTAATAACAACTAAGAACAACTAATAACAACAAGATAACTAATAATGTAAGCATACTGTGTCCATAAAAAGTATATAGGTTGTAGGTTGAGAGCTTTTGGGAAAGAGCACAGTTAGAAAGATATGGCATATAGAAGCAAACCGGATGGACATCATGAAAATGATCGGAGAGGTTGAGAGTAGAAGAAGTTCAGGAGCAAAAACAAATAAAATATAATTATTGTAAAATTAACTCTGTCCATAAGGTGTAGATAGTAATTATAGACCGGAAGTAGAGGCCTAAGCATTGTTGTTCACTAATTTACCCCAAGTAGGGAAAGGATGGTGGGGTTGAAAAGTAATAAAGGGGAGTATATATATGAAAAACATGGGGGATTGGAAGTGATGCAGACAATTACATTGATAGAAGTTCCAATCTATCTGCAATATTAAGCTGATCTATTCCCCCCCCCCCCCCCCCCAAAAAAATAAAATAAAAGTGGTCCTGTCTCATAATGCCAATCTGACCACTGTAAGTGGTCCTGTCTCATAATGCCAATCTGACCACTGTAAGTGGTCCTGTCTCATAATGCCAATCTGACCACTGTAAGTGGTCCTGTCTCATAATGCCAATCTGACCACTGTAAGTGGTCCTGTCTCATAATGCCAATCTGACCACTGAAAGTGGTCCTGTCTCATAATGCCAATCTCATAAACCTGTTTCCATGCTGCCAGCCCTCCAGCGCCCAGCCAGCGGCCCTATACGCCTACAGACCATGAGAGGAATCAGACACACAAAACACAACAAATGGTCATGCTGAGGACAATGACACCTAAAGAATAAACCAATACCAGACAACAGCAACATCAACGATAATTACATCCTTATCACTGTCCTCATCAAAAAAAGTAATGCGCAAATATCCATAAACAAATATCCATAAACAGCGGCTCATTATCGGCACACTTTCCATGTTGGCAGTTGTGGAATACAACAAAGGAAAGAGAGAACAGAGTTGTTAATGTTCATTACTCACACGTTGCCAAAACAGAAAATAGTCCCCATGTCATCCTTGTTATATTCCAATATAATTTGAGGAACCTGCAGTAACTGATGATGGGTATCCGATTTATACATCACAACACCTTTTGAAAAGAATACCTCATCCTAATTCATAATCTCCCTTGACACTAAAGGACACATAGGGCCACATGATAATGAAGCCCAGCATGCAGACACGGCCATTACAGTGATTGTCTAGTCTGACTGTAGATCTGTAGAAAATATAATTTTGCACCAGGGTTAGCTGTTCCAACGCCCAGGGTTAGCTGTTCCAACGCCCAGGGTTAGCTGTTCCAACGCCCAGGGTTAGCTGTTCCAACGCCCAGGGTTAGCTGTTCCAACGCCCAGGGTTAGCTGTTCCAACGCCCAGGGTTAGCTGTTCCAACGCCCAGGGTTAGCTGTTCCAACGCCCAGGGTTAGCTGTTCCAACGCCCAGGGTTAGCTGTTCCAACGCCCAGGGTTAGCTGTTCCAACGCCCAGGGTTAGCTGTTCCAACGCCCAGGGTTAGCTGTTCCAACGCTCAGACTGGGTTACACAATGTGGACAAGGGGTGAAGAGAGAAAATACACAAAAACAAATAAGATCAAAATGTCCCGTCCCATGGGAAAGTACTGCTTTAATATGGACTTCCTTTAATTTGTTGGCGTTGAGCTGAGCCATGACCAGCCGTTCAAAGCATTTCATGGCTACAGATGTGTCTGTCCACAGAACATTCTTCCAAGAGTCTTGATGTACTCCTGAGTGGCGCAGTGGTCTAAGGCACTGCATCGCAGTGCTAACTGTGCCACTAGAGATCCTGGTTCGAATCCAGGCTCTGTCGCAGCCGGCCGCGACCGGGAGACTCATGGGCGGCGCACAATTGGCCCAGCGTCGTCCAGGGTAGGGGAGGGAATGGCCGGCAGGGATGTAGCTCAGTTGATAGAGCATGGCGTTTGCAACGCCAGGGTTGTGGGTTCAATTCCCACGGGGGGCCAGTATAAAAAAAAAATATGTATTCACTAACTGTAAGTCGCTCTGGATAAGAGCGTCTGCTAAATGACTAAAATGTAAAATGTAATGATCATCCAGGTGCTTTTTGGCAAACTTGAGTCAACTTTTTGGACGACATGGGTCCCATTTATGCCTGGCGAAAACCAAACACTGCATTCCACAGTAAGAACCTCATACCAACGGTCAAGCGTGGTGGTGGTGGTGGTGTGATGGTTTGGGGATGCTTTGCTGCCTCAGGACCTGGACGACTTGCCTTAATAGAAGGAACCATGAATTCTGCTCTGTATCAGAGAATTCTACAGGAGAATGTCAGACCATCCGTCTGTGAGCTGAAGCTGAAGTGCAGCTGGGTCATGCAGCAAGACAATGATCCAAAACACACAGTCAAGTCTACATGAAAATGGCTAAAAAGCAACAAATTGGAAGTTTTGGAATGGCCTAGTCAAAGTCCAGACCTAATCCCAATTGAGATGTTGTAGCAGGACTTGAAACGAGCAGTTCATGCTTGAAAACCCACACGTCACTGAGTTAAAGCTGTTCTGCATGGAAGAGTGGGCCAAAATTCCTCCACAGCGACGTGAGAGACTGATCAACAACTACAGGAAGCATTTGGTTGGAGTCATTGCAGCTAAAGGTGGCACAACCAGTTATTGAGTGTAAGGGGGCAGTTACTTTTTTACACAGGGGAATTGGGTTAATTAGGTGAATTCACTTTGTTAATTCAATAAATAAAATAAGTATCCATTTAGTTTTTTTGTTATTTGTAAACTCAGGTTCCCTTTATCTAATATTAGGTTTTGGTTGAAGATCTGATAACATTCAGTATCAAAAATATTCAAAAATAGAGAAAATCAGAAAGGGGTCAAATACTTTTTCATGGCACTGTATATGAAAGAGCTGGTTGATTAGTAGTAACATACTACATGAAAGAGCTGACTCATTAGTACTAGTGACATACTACATGAAAGTACCTGGATTGTGTTCATAAGGGCACACAACAGAAAAAGTTTTTAAATGTTTTGCAATGGAAAATTAAAATTGCGTTTCATATTGGACAATTCCAGGTATTTCTTATTGGACAATTCCAGGTATTTCTTATTGGACAATTCCTGCCCTGTTTCATTCCGGTATCTTCCTTTTTGTGCCTAATGAACACGACCCTGTACTGTGTTATACACAACTGACCTTTGACCCCTGACCTGTGTGTCCTACAGGATGGCAGCCAGGGTCAGCCCGACCCTGACAGTGGAGTGTCCGGTCCTCTCAGCCAGCCCCCGGCCGAGTCTGGCGTTCCGCTGCCCGCTCTCAACCTCCTCTTCAAGGACGGACAGCTGAGGGAGTGGAGTGGACGAGCACCTCAACTTCTCCACATCTCAGCCCTGCAGAAGGACCAGACCTTATAGACCCCTCCACATCTCAGCCCTGCAGAAAGACCAGACCTTATAAAACATGTCACCTTATCTCAAATACTAATTGAACCACATAACCCCCCCCCCCCCCACAACAACTATAACTTCCTGTCTCTGCCCTGCAAAACACCAGCCCACAGTAGCCCCACCCACCCTAAGCCATCCCCAAGACTTAGTGGTGTTACTTTAACGAGGCCATGAGGAGACTGTCTGTACTGGTCTGTCATTCACAGTGGTGATGTCTGGACCCATTAGGGCAGTGGTTCCCAACCTTTTTTGATTACTGTACCACCGACTTAATTTTGCTCTCTCCAGATTACCCCTTGAAGTACCCCCTCATGTGCATTTTACCATTAGGTCTATAGTCTCATGAGTCTTCTCAAGTACCCCCTGTGGATAGGCCAATTACCCCCTGTGGATAGGCCAAGTACCCCCTGTGGATAGGCCAAGTACCCCCTGTGGTCCTAGTACCCCAGGTTGGGAACCACTGCATTAGGGCATCCAGAAAAAAAACAGGAAACTATCAAAAGTATTGACGATGCTGTAATATTGAGACCATAGAGTTCAACAGAAGGTCCCTTCCCTTTTTTAAAGTGTAAGTTCAATGGGTAATACTTTTGCTGAATAATACAATCATTCAATTATTCATTCAATGTTCAAGAAGATTCACAAATAACCTTATTTTTTGCTGACCTAAAAGCACGTGTTTGTGATGGACTAGAATGGGTTGACTACTTTGTGCATCATCGGACCAAGCCTGTAGAGCAGGCAACCCCCTGTTGGAGGCCCTCGGATCAATTCCCACCCTTCCCTATTACAGTCCAGCAGGAGAATGGGGTCGTGCATCAGCAGGGTTTTCTCTTGTTACGTCAGTCACCTGATAGTCACTCAATTAGCCCATGTCTGCTAACATTGGTAAGTTAGTTTAGCGGCCAGCTATCTAAACTTGTTGTAGGCCTAATCATGGTCGAATTACCGACTGAGGGTCCCCATTGATTTTGTTAGTCACTCTCATTCAGATATATTAGAACATGTAAACGTTTCTCCCCACCCCTGTGGAAAAATGTGTAGAATTGCAGGAAATTTGTTAGAACATTTAAAAAGACCCGCGAGCCACTTCGGCCCCTCATGATGAGTTTGGATGTTTTGTGGCCCCCATCCCCATTAGAGTTGTCCATCCCTGCTCTAGGCATCCGGCCCTCCACACCAACCAACCCAACCCCTCCCTCTTCCTATTGACCTAAGTTTAGTAACCCACCCACTCCGTCTCTAGGCGTCCGGCCCTCCACACCAACCAACCCAACCCCTCCCTCTTCCTATTGACCTAAGTTTAGTAACCCACCCACTCCGTCTCTAGGCGTCCGGCCCTCCACACCAACCAACCCAACCCCTCCCTATTGACCTAAGTTTAGTAACCCACCCACTCCGTCTCTAGGCGTCCTGCCCTCCTCCTATTGGCCACCCACTCCGTCTCTAGGCGTCCGGCCCTCCACACCAACCAACCCAACCCCTCCCTCTTCCTATTGACCTAAGTTTAGTAACCCACCCACTCCGTCTCTAGGCGTCCGGCCCTCCACACCAACCAACCCAACCCCTCCCTCTTCCTATTGACCTAAGTTTAGTAACCCACCCACTCCGTCTCTAGGCGTCCGGCCCTCCACACCAACCAACCCAACCCCTCCTTCTTCCTATTGACCTAAGTTTAGTAACCCACCCACTCCGTCTCTAGGCGTCCGGCCCTCCACACCAACCAACCCAACCCCTCCCTCTTCCTATTGGCCTAAGATTAGTAACCCACCCACCCCATGCATGATACCACTGCACAAAATATTTCAGAAAATACCTACTTATTATGAAGGTGTCTTTTTAAATGGCACGGTGGGATTAGTGTGATGCTCTCCTCTTCTATTGCCTGTGGACCAATCATACAGCATGTTGACTAAAAAACCTGTTCCATTTTCCTTTAGTTTTAACCATGAAGGTATTGTTGTTGCTTGTGTGATGAACTGGAGGCTGGTCGGTTGTTGGGGAGCGGTTGGTTTTAGGTCGACCTCGGATCAGAGGAGAGATTGACTTGACCTAGCTACCAGCCTCCCCCCCCCCACTGCTTTATGCAAAACATTTCTCTGTTTGACTGAGGGAACACCAAAGACCACATTTTTTGTTTGTGGTAAGATTTTTCTTTTGGTTTTTACTTACAATTATTTGGTGTCTTTTATTTGTATTTTTCTGCCTTATTATTATGGTATCATGCCTTTTCATGCCCAGTACACTCCTATATCTTTATCTCTGGCCCCAGTCCAGTCCTGTACAGACAGGGCATTCTACTTCCTTGGCCAGTTTGTTAAGATCTCTGTTTACAGCAACGGCTATCGTTACTTAGTGACCGCGTCAATTCTGGTTCCGACCTACCTGGGTTTAACTAGTATCTGTTTTCTTTATGACTGGCTGGAGTAACCAGATGGGCTGAGTTTGCACTTTTGCGACTATTGTCATTTGCGCAATAAAGCACAGCTAAAATATTTGAAGAAAACAAATACTATTTGAACCCAGGTCTGCTTGGGTTATCCAGACAGCACCAAAGCCTGGACCTAGTCCCTCACAGAGAATAACCATATTAGAATCTAATGTGTTCTATCTATGATGCTGTCTATTCATAGTGGGGAGTTTTTCCCTGTCAGAATATATAATGCTCCTTGGACCGTAGTAGTAGTAGTAGTAGTAGTAGTAGTAGTAGTAGTAGTAGTAGTAGTAGTAGTAGTAGTAGTAGTAGTAGTAGTAGTAGTAGTAGTAGTAGTAGTAGTAGTAGTAGTAGTAGTAGTAGCAGTAGCAGTAGCAGTAGCAGTAGCAGTAGACGACTCAGTAATACAGTTCTACTCCGTTCTAGCTTCCTCTCTTTTTATCTGGATGGATGTGTTCTCCTTTATGATCAGTCTCCCCATTATGATCAGTCTCCCATTATGATCAGTCTCCCATTATGTTCAGTCTCCCATTATGATCAGTCTCCCATTATGTTCAGTCTCCCATTATGATCAGTCTCCCCATTATGATCAGTCTCCCATTATGATCAGTCTCCCATTATGTTCAGTCTCCCATTATGTTCAGTCTCCCATTATGATCAGTCTCCCCATTTCAACCCCATAGTGGTTGTTTATTGTTGTTGTTGATGATGAAGAGAAAAGATAAAACGAGGTCCTGGTGATGAGAGAGAGACCACCATCACCTCCTCAACCTACTAACTAGTCTCCTATCCATCTATTACTGACCCCTACCCTCCATAACTAGTCTCCTATCCATCTATTACTGACCCCTACCCTCCATAACTAGTCTCCTATCCATCTATTACTGACCCCTACCCTCCATAACTAGTCTCCTATCCATCTATTACTGACCCCTACCCTCCATAACTAGTCTCCTATCGATCGATTGATCTATCAGACCCCTATCTGTCTGCTAGACCTTTATCAATACATCAGCCCCAACCCCCTCACTCCTAACGTCCACCACAGTGTTAGAGTTACCAATAGATTTATATAATGCCAACCTTGCATTTTAGTTCTCTTTGTTGTAGCATGTTTAATGGGTCAGTGAATGATAATAATAATGATGCTGTTGTATTTAATGACGTGACATTCCTCCACATGTTCTTCGCCTTCCTGAGATAATGTGTTCTTATTATTACAAAATTAAATGTAAAAGGTATAAATATATATGGAACAATAAAGACATTCTTACCCCCCTGGTGTATTTCTAGTTCACTAAAGTTAACTCTGTTCTTTACAGTCCACCTTCTTTTTGTATTTCTGTTGGTTTCTGGGTATTTCTGTTGGTTTCTGGGTATTTTTGTTGGTTTCTGGGTATTTTTGTTGGTTTCTGGGTATTTCTGTTGGTTTGTGGGTATTTCTGTTGGTTTCTGGGTATTTTTGTTGGTTTCTGGGAGGCTGTCATTTATTGTAACCTGTGCTGTCTGGTGAATGCATTAGGTTCTCCCCTAGGCTTTGCTTCCCTCCATCAGGCTGTCTGATTGGGCAGCAGCTCTCCCAGCCACAGTAATTACCAGGAAGAACAATGTGCCATGTCACCAGGGGGCGTAGAGGGCAGGAAGTGGGTCACGTCACCTGAGGACGACAGACAGGCATGCTGTGGATGCTTCCCAAATGGCACCCTATTCCAGGGCTCTGGTCTAAAGTAGTGCACTATATAGGGAATAGGGTGTCATTCTCTGGTCTAAAGTAGTGCACTATATAGGGAATAGGGTGCCATTCTCTGGTCTAAAGTAGTGCACTATATAGGGAATAGGGTGTCATTCTCTGGTCTAAAGTAGTGCACTATATAGGGAATAGGGTGTCATTCTCTGGTCTAAAGTAGTGCACTATATAGGGAATAGGGTGCCATTCTCTGGTCTAAAGTAGTGCACTATATAGGGAATAGGGTGTCATTCTCTGGTCTAAAGTAGTGCACTATATAGGGAATAGGGTGCCATTCTCTGGTCTAAAGTAGTGCACTATATAGGGAATAGGGTGTCATTCTCTGGTCTAAAGTAGTGCACTATATAGGGAATAGGGTGCCATTCTCTGGTCTAAAGTAGTGCACTATATAGGGAATAGGGTGTCATTCTCTGGTCTAAAGTAGTGCACTATATAGGGAATAGGGTGCCATTCTCTGGTCTAAAGTAGTGCACTATATAGGGAATAGGGTGTCATTCTCTGGTCTAAAGTAGTGCACTATATAGGGAATAGGGTGTCATTCTCTGGTCTAAAGTAGTGCACTATATAGGGAATAGGGTGCCATTCTCTGGTCTAAAGTAGTGCACTATATAGGGAATAGGGTGTCATTCTCTGGTCTAAAGTAGTGCACTATATAGGGAATAGGGTGTCATTCTCTGGTCTAAAGTAGTGCACTATATAGGGAATAGGGTGTCATTCTCTGGTCTAAAGTAGTGCACTATATAGGGAATAGGGTGTCATTCTCTGGTCTAAAGTAGTGCACTATATAGGGAATAGGGTGTCAGTTGGGACACGGTCCCAATTTTCTGTGTCTCATGCACTCCTCCCCAAGCATTTAATTTGAGTGAAGGGAAGTGAACAAGTGCATACTTGCCCAGAAGGGTTGAGAATAGGGACGCGGACGGACGGACGGACAGACACACAGACGCAGACAGACAGACGCAGACAGACAGACAGACGCAGACAGACAGACAGACAGGCAGACAGACAGACAGACAGGCAGACAGACAGACAGACGCAGGCAGGCAGGCAGGCAGGCAGACAGACAGACAGGCAGGCAGACAGGCAGGCAGGTTGGTACTGGACCTGGATTAGGATGGATGGGTTGGTACTGGATCAGGATGGATGGGTTGGTACTGGACCCGGATCAGGATGGATGGGTTGGTACTGGACCCGGATCAGGATGGATGGGTTGGTACTGGACCTGTATCAGGATGGATGGGTTGGTACTGGACCCGTATCAGGATGGATGGGTTGGTACTGGACCCGTATCAGGATGGATGGGTTGGTACTGGACCCGTATCAGGATGGATGGGTTGGTACTGGACCCGTATCAGGATGGATGGGTTGGTACTGGACCCGTATCAGGATGGATGGGTTGGTACTGGACCCGTATCAGGATGGATGGGTTGGTACTGGACCCGGATCAGGATGGATGGGTTGGTACTGGACCCGTATCAGGATGGATGGGTTGGTACTGGACCCGGATCAGGATGGATGGGTTGGTACTGGACCCGTATCAGGATGGATGGGTTGGTACTGGATCAGGATGGATGGGTTGGTACTGGACCTGGATCAGGATGGATGGGTTGGTACTGGACCCGGATCAGGATGGATGGGTTGGTACTGGATCAGGATGGATGGGTTGGTACTGGACCTGGATCAGGATGGATGGGTTGGTACTGGACCTGTATCAGGATGGATGGGTTGGTACTGGACCCGGATCAGGATGGATGGGTTGGTACTGGACCTGTATCAATGTTGGGATCTTTACTGTGCGTTACAAATGTAACTTGTTGCAGTACATTGTTGTTATTCTTGGTCCATATCCTGAACATTTAACATTTTGAGTTTGGTGTCTGGTTGGATTGTCAGTAGTTTATCCTTCATGGTGTCTGTCCAAAAGCAGAGGTCACCTGTGTCTGTTGTCAGTTCAGGCTAGCCCTGTGTCTGTTGTCAGTTCAGGCTAGCCCTGTGTCTGTTGTCAGTTCAGGCTAGCCCTGTGTCTGTTGTCAGTTCAGGCTAGCCCTGTGTCTGTTGTCAGTTCAGGCTAGCCCTGTGTCTGTTGTCAGTTCAGGCTAGCCCTGTGTCTGTTGTCAGTTCAGGCTAGCCCTGTGTCTGTTGTCAGTTCAGGCTAGCCCTGTGTCTGTTGTCAGTTCAGGCTAGCCCTGTGTCTGTTGTCAGTTCAGGCTAGCCCTGTGTCTGTTGTCAGTTCAGGCTAGCCCTGTGTCTGTTGTCAGTTCAGGCTAGCCCTGTGGCAGTTGCTGGTCTCATGGTCATTAACATAAACCTGTTTAGCATCGCCAGGCCTCCACACATGCAAGCCGCTGATGACCACCTTTGGATCAACTACATAAAAAAAAAGGAGAATAAATCAATTTAATATACACCATCACAATAAATCCATCATTTTAGTCCGGTCTAAAGAAACATTATGATATGAAGAAAATGTATTTCAGAAGAACAGAATATGAGTTGGCCTACTGTATGTTATCTGGCTATGCTCCATGCCATAGGCTGTAGGCTTGTTCATTTAGCAGACAAGATATGCGTATAAGTCCCTGCCATTATTTTATATTATATGATTTTATAGTAAAAATAATAGAATTGAACTTAGCTGAATAAATAGAAAGGATATTTTAATAATAATAATAATAATAATATGCCATTTAGCAGACGCTTTTATCCAAAGCGACTTACAGTCATGCGTGCATACATTTTTTTGTGTATGGGTGGTCCCGGGGATCGAACCCACTACCTTGGCGTTACAAGCGCCGGGCTCTACCAGCTGAGCTACAGAGGACCATTATGATCAGTCTCCCATTATGATCAGTCTCCCCATTATGATCAGTCTCCCCATTTGAAACAGGTCCTATACGCTAGATTTAGTCATTTAGCTGTAAATGATACAAACCTTAGAATGTCTTCGAAATCAAAACATACTGATCAGTGCCTTCTGAAAGTATTCAGACCCCTTGACTTTTTCCACATTTTTCTAGGTTACAGCCTTATTCTAAAATTCTTATTCCCTCATCAATCTACACACAATACCCCATAATGACAAAACAAAAACTGGTTTTTAGAAATGTTTGCTAATTTATTAAAAATAAAAAACTGATATCACATTTACATAGGTATTCAGACCCTTTACTCAGCACTTTGTTGAAGCACCTTTGGCAGCGATTACAGCCTCAAGTCTTCTTGGGTATGACGCTACAAGCTTGGCACACCTGTATTTGGGGAGTTTCTCCCATTCTTCTCTGCAGATCCTCTCAAGCTCTGTCAGGTTGGATGGGGAGCGTCGCTGCACAGCTATTTTCAGGTCTCTCCAGAGATGTTCGATCGGGTTCAAGTCCGGGCTCTGGCTGGGTCACTCAAGGACATTCAGAGACTTGTCCAGAAGCCACTCCTGCGTTGTCTTGACTGACTAGTCGCCTCTACCAATTAAGTTGAACCTACCTGTCACCTCTACTAATCATGTTGAGCCTGTCATGGCAGTGTATCCTCCATCACCCTGGTCAGAGACACTCTAACTCCACTCCCCAGGGAAAGCTACAGATCCCTCTCTCTCTCTCTCTCTCTCTCTCTCTCTCTCTCTCTGTCTCTGTCTCTGTCTCTGTCTCTCTCTGTCTCTCTCTCTGTCTCTCTCTCTCTCTCTCTCTCTCTCTCTCTCTCTGTCTCTCTCTCTCTCTCTCTCTCTCTCTCTGTCTCTGTCTCTGTCTCTGTCTCTGTCTCTGTCTCTGTCTCTGTCTCTCTCTCTCTCTCTCTCTCTCTCTCTCTCTCTCTCTCTCTCTCTCTCTCTCTGTCTCTCTCTCTCTCTGTCTCTCTCTCTCTCTGTCTCTCTCTCTCTCTGTCTCTCTCTCTCTCTGTCTCTCTCTCTGTCTCTCTCTCTCTCTGTCTCTCTCTCTGTCTCTCTCTCTCTCTCTCTCTCTCTCTCTCTCTCTCTCTCTCTCTCTCTCAATTCAATTCAATTCAATTTAATATACTTTATTGACATGGCAAGTTAAATTACTTACATTGTCAAAGTATAGATATAACAAAAATGGTGGGACCAACAGCAATAATAATAGTAGTAGTGGAAATGGGATTACCATTAACAGCAACTACAACAACAATATTAATGAGAATAACAATACATTAAAGCAATAGTAGTCGACCAATCTCAACATGACTGAGAAGACACATTACATGCTATGAAAGCCAAAACAAAACGGGAAATATTATTGACATTACATTACACTTTTCACTGGCTGCCCCTCAGGTTGTGGCAGGAGGATACATATTTGGCTGCCAAAATTGCACATTTTGGCTTTTCACCCAATAATTATTTGATTTTTTCTTCCTCTTTTATAGTTTCAAATTCGTTGTACTGAATGATAATTTTGGGAAAGAAAGATTCTCTTAGGTCTGAGTATTGTATATATGTCACAGTGTAATAGGAAATGCAGCTCTGTCTCTACCTCTCCCTGGGGGCAGAGTGAGCACAGCCTGTCCTCTCTGGGCAGCCAGGTTTGCCTGTGACGACCGGTCTCTATAGCCAGACTGTGCTCACTGAGTCTGTACCTAGTCAGTGTTTTTCTCAGTTTTCTATCAGTCACAGTGGTCAGATAGTCTGCCACCATGTACTGTCTGTTTAGAGCCAAATAGCATTGAAGTTTACTTTGATTTTTTGTGGTGTCTTTCCAATAGGTGATATATTTTTCTTTTTGCTTTGTGATGATTTGGTTGGGCCAGATTTTCTGAGTGCTGTCCTGAGGCTCTATGAGGTTGGTTTTGGTTAGTGAACTGAGCCTCAGAACCAGCTGGCTGAGGGGACTCTTCTCTTGTTTCATCTCTTGACATAGTAGAGCTGTGTGATGGAATGTTTTGGGGTCACTTGTTTTTAGATGGCTGTAAAATTTGATGACTATTTTTTCTATTCGAACAAGGAGGGGGTATTGGCCCAATTCTGCTCTACATGCGTTATTTGGAGTTTTTCTTTGCACTTGCAATACAGTTTTGCAAAACTCTGCATGCAGTATTTCGATTGGATGTTTGTCCCATTTGGTAAATTCAGTATTAGAGAGCGGACCCCATACTTCGCTGCCATATAGAGCAATTGGTTCTATAACTGATTGGAACATTTTGAGCCAGATTCTAATTGGAATTTCGATTTTAATATTCCTTTTAATGGCATAGAATGCTCTTCTTGCTTTGTCTCTCAGCTCATTCACAGCCATGTGAAAGCTACCTGTGTTGCTGATATTTAGTCCTAGATATGTGTAATTTTTGGTGTGTTCTAATAGAACTGTCTCCAAATAGAATTTATATTTGTCATCCTGATTTCCTGACCTTTTTTGGAATATCATTATATTTGTTTTTTTTAGATTAACGGTCAGAGCCCAGGTCTGACAGAATCTGTGCAGATGATCTAGATGCTGCTGTAACCCCTCCTTAGTGGGAGACAGTAGTACCAGGTCATCTGCGTACAGCAGACACTTGATTTCAGTGTTGTGTAGGGTGAGACCAGGTGCTGCCGATTCTTCTAATGTTTTTGCCAATTCGTTAATGTAGATGTTAAATAGTGTTGGACTTATTGGGCAGCCCTGTTTCACTCCACGTCCCTGAGAGAAGAAGTCTGTTTGCTTGTTGCCGATTTTAATCGCACATTTGTTTTTAGTGTACATTGATTTAATAACATCATATGTTTTCCCTCCAATACCACTTTCTATTAGTTTGTAAAAAAAGACCTTCGTGCCAAATTGAATCAAATGCTTTCTTGAAGTCTACAAAACACGAGTAGATTTTGCCTTTGTTTTGATTTACTTGTTTGTTAATTAGAGTGTGGAGGGTGTAAATGTGGTCTGTTGTACGATAATTTTTTACAAATCCAATCTGGCTTCTGCTTAGGACGTTGTGTTCATCAAGGAAATTATGTAGTCTGCTGTTTATGATACTGCAGAGAATTTTCCCCAAGTTGCTGTTAACGCAAATTCCTCTGTAATTATTTGGGTCAAATTTGTCTCTATTTTTATAAATTGGTGTGATCAATCCTTGGTTCCAAATATCGGGGAAAATACCTGCAGTTAGGATAATGTTGAAGAGTTTGAGTATAGCCAATTTGAATTTGTGGTCTGTATATTTGATCATTTCATTTAAAATACCATCAGCACCAAAGGCCTTTTTGGGTTGGAGAGTGCAACGTTTTTCCAATAATTACTGTTCTGTAATTGGGGTATCCACAGGATTCTGATAGTCATTGACTGCTGATTCAAGGATTTGTAATTTTTCTTGTATATCTTGTTGTTCTGGGCTCTTTGTTATATTGCTGTAGAGGTTTGCAAAGTGATTTCTCCACATATCCCCATTTTGGATAGCCAATTCCTCATGATGAGGTTTGTTTAATTTATTCAAATTCTCCAAGAAGTGGTTTGATTCTATGGATTCCTCAATCACATCTAGCTGATTTCTAATGTGCTGTTCCTTTTTTGTTCTTAGGGTGTGTTTGTATTGCTTCAGTGTTTCCCCATATTGAAGACGTATATTTTTGTTGTCTGGGTCTCTGTGTTTATGATTAGATATATTTCTCAATGACTTTCTTAGATTTTTGCAATCATTATCAAACCATTTTTCATGATCTATTATTTTTGGTTTGCTCTTATGTTTCTTTAGATTAGCCAAGGAGGCTAATTTGTCAAATATAAAGAAAATGTTCCAAACGGCCAAATGTACACCTTCATTGGTGTAGGAGAATGTTTATGCTAAAAAGTTGTCCAGGAGAGATTGTATTTTTTGGCTACTAATTGCTTTTTGGTAGATATCTGTACTGTTTGCACTCCATCTATAGGTCTGTTTAGTACCATGTAATTTTTTGGGCCGTGATGCTTCATGGTTGGGTTCTGCTCTTTTCAGATACACTGTGATTTTACTGTGGTCAGAGAGAGGTGTTAGTGGGCTGACTGTGAAGGCTCTGAGAGACTCTGGGTTGAGGTCTGTGATGAAGTAGTCTACAGTACTGCTGCCAAGGGATGAGCTGTAGGTGTACCTACCAAAAGAGTCCCCTCTTAACCTACCATTGACTATGTACAGACCCAGTGTTCGACAGAGCTTCAGGAGCTGTACTCCATTTTTGTTTTTCACTTTGTCATAGTTGTTTCTAGGGGGGTATGTGGGGAGGGAAAGGTTGTTGCTTCCTGGTAGGTGTTTGTCCCCATGACTGTTAATAGTGTCTAGTTCTTCTGCTGTTCTAGCATTCAGATCTCCACAGACCAGCACGTTGCCTTGGGCCTGAAAGTGACTAATCTCCCCCTCTAAAATGGAGAAACTCTCTTCATTGAAGTAGGGTGACTCTGAGGGGGGAATGTATGTGGCACAGAGGAAGATGTTGTTATCTGTTAAGATAGCCTCCTTGTTGATTTTTAGCCAGATAAAGAATTCTCCTGTTTTGATCAATTCGATTGAATTAGTTAGTTCAGATTTATACCATATTAGCATTCCCCCTGAGTCTCTGCCCTGTGTGATTCCTTTTAATTTGGTGGATGGTACGATTATCTCCCTATAACCTAGTGGACAGCCAGTGGAAACATCACCTCTGCACCATGTTTCCTGTAGTACTACAATATCAACATCATCCATTTCTTTAAGGAAGTCTGGGTTTCTGCTCTTTAGCCCAAAAGCAGAGGACTTCAAGCCTTGTAAATTCCAACATGCAACGTAAAAATACTTCATAACAGTTTTTTCTTTACATTCAAAATGAGATAAACACTCACAATCCAACAAGAACTATTAAATTAGGATTTTTCAATTGAGGTAAACTCTTATTATGCAAATGTGATTTGTTTATCATTTCAGATAGTATTTGTGTCATGCCACTTGGGTGGATGTAGTGTGAGGATGGTGGAGTTCTTGTGCTCATCTTACCATGACCCTCGGCCTATCACATGTGAGCATAGTAGACTCAGCATTTGTTTGATGTCACTCATTTCGTTGGTGGGAGCTGGACCAGTTGCTCCTCTCACAGCTTGTGCATAGCTCTGTCTGCCGGGCTGTGGCTCCTCCAGGTGTGGGTCTGTGGTGGGGGGGAGGGGGGTGTTAGGCCTCGTCTGGGTGGGTCTGAAGCTGGGCTGGGGTGGTCTGTGCTGCGCTGGCTGTGCTGGGCATTGAGGTTGGTGGTGCTGTGGCCGTGGCTGGGGGGTCCAGGGTACTGGTCCGGGGTGTTGACTCTGTGATCTCGGGGGGGTGGAGATTGCTCCGCTGTTCCTGGGTGGAGAGGTTGGGCTGCGGTTTAAAGCGACTTGGCAAGGATGGGGACTGTCTCCCTGTGCAGGTGAACATGGTCATGGAGACAGTCCAGATCGAGGGTGGGATGGTGGGCCAGGTGTATATTGGGTCGCAGGGCACAGTCCCGGGAGAGGCTGGCATTTATTCTTTGGATTGTGGCAGGGTGGAAGTCCTTCCTCTGTAGAATGGTTGACACCACGATCCTTGAGTTGGGGAAGATTGCGGAGGCCTTCTCAATCACTCCCCGTAGTGAAGTCGCCACCCTCTCCTGCTGAGCACGCAGGTCATTGCTTCCAATGTGTATGATTATGTGGCTTGGCGACCCAAGCTGTGCCTTATCAAGCAGCGCCATGGCACTCTGCATTGTTGGGCACCACACCTTTCTCGTTTTGTGTCTAGGGAAAAGTTTCTTCTCCTGAACAAACTTCCCATTTGAGTCCATCAACAGGACAATCTCAGCCAGTGTTTCTTCTGGACTGGAGGGGGTAGAGTGGGGCCTGGTGGGTGTTGGAGCTGGGGTGTGGCTGGTCTGTGCCGGTGCCGCTGTCAGTGGGAGGCTGTTCTGGGGGCTGGGGGGGAGGCATGCAGCAGGCAGGGCTGTGGAGGCCAGGCTGGTTGAGGTGGGCTCCTCTGCTGTGTGATGGCAGGTCATAGAGTGGTGATCTAGCTGCTCCTGCAGCCTGTCCTCTGTTCTCTTTCTCTCCTGCAGCTCCTCTCTTAGTGTGGTCAGCTCGTTATTACTGCTCTGCCTGGCTTTTTGGAGCTCTCTCACCTCCTTTGTTAGATCAGCCAGCTCTCTCTTGAGTCCGTCTCTCTCTTGCTGAACTTCTTTAATTTGTGTTGCAAGGCTGCTGTCCTGCTCTGTCCGCACCTTGGTTAGGAGCTCCTCTAAGGTGTGAATGTCTGGTTGCTGTTTGCTCACACTCTCCCTGAGCAGGACCACCTCCCCCTCCAGTTTGGTGAACTGATCCCTCATGGCAGCCATGGTGGTGAGGAGGGCCTGAGCCTGCTCTGCACTGAGGGGGTCGCTCTCCTCCTGGGGCGTGTCCTCCACTATGGTGGGAAGAGAGGTGCTGGATGTGCCTTTTTGGGTGGGGATAGTGGGGGTGAGGGTGGTGCTGGTGGAGTTTGTCTTGTGGGAGGGCATGTCACTGGTGGTGTCCTTCTCTCTCTCTGCTCTCTCCTTAATGGTCTGAAAGTCTGTTTCAAACAGCCTAAGGTTACCTTGCACCATGACAGTCCCAGTCTTGTAGAGGTTGATTGTTATCATGGTGCTGTCAGGGTCATCTGTCTCTTTGACTTTCAGCTTCCACCCATTACAGATTCCCTCTTTCTTTATGGATGGGTAGTGAGAGCAGACTGCTGAGCGCCATGCATTTGGCTGGTCAGTGAGAAAGATGAGATTACTCACATCACCGTTTTTGTAGAGGTCTGTGAAAAGGGTTTCTGGCCTCCCCTTTAGTAGATTCTGTTTAAAAGCTTTCCTTGTTGTGTCATTTTTGACCTCTGGAGGGTAGAGAATGGACTCAGCGCTGAGGGGGAGTGGGGACATGGTGCCTGTGGGCCTCTGGAGGGTAGAGAATGGACTCAGCGCTGAGGGGGAGTGGGGACATGGTGCCTGTGGGCCTCTGGAGGGTAGAGAATGGACTCAGCGCTGAGGGGGAGTGGGGACATGGTGCCTGTGGGCCTCTGGAGGGTAGAGAATGGACTCAGCGCTGATGGGGAGTGGGGACATGGTGCCTGTGGGCTCTGGAGAGTAGAGAATGGACTCAGCGCTGAGGGGGAGTGGGGACATGGTGCCTGTGGCCTCTGGAGGGTAGAGAATGGACTCAGCGCTGAGGGGGAGTGGGGACATGGTGCCTGTGGCCTCTGGAGGGTAGAGAATGGACTCAGCGCTGAGGGGGAGTGGGGACATGGTGCCTGTGGCCTCTGGAGGGTAGAGAATGGACTCAGCGCTGAGGGGGAGTGGGGACATGGTGCCTGTGGCCTCTGGAGGGTAGAGAATGGACTCAGCGCTGAGGGG